>LUCH01001593.1:50817-65319 GCA_013368495.1 Paragonimus heterotremus
TCGAACAGCAAAAGCACTAGACTCGAGTTTCGCTCTCATTAGAGCTCGTCAGTAGTGCATATCATCGCCACTGCCGGGACTTGAACCACCGACACGCAGTTCATGAGCAGGCAACCGTGTTTACCACTGTGTCATTGATCTCACGTTTCTTACGACCGAATTATCATATGTGAACGCTCAACCACTTTCGTTTGTGAGTAATGATCAGGTTGCCTCATGAACAACGTGTCCGTGGTTCAAGTCCCGGCAGTGGCGATGATATGCACTACTGACGAGCTCTAATGAGAGCGAAACTCGAGTCTAGTGCTTTTGCTGTTCGAAAGGGGCCGACTGGAAAGTCTATGGGAATGCGACAGCTGTGATCAATTGTGAGTGATGTTCAATTTGAAATTAACCAAATCCCCGACTACTCACTAGTAATATATGACTAGTCCATATGTTGGTTTTATTTCACGGACTGCCAAGGTCATTAGCTTTGGTTGATATTCTTCAACCTTTCTTTCCCTGAAAACGTGTATTATTGTCAATTTGCTTGCATAACTGAGTTTTGGATTCTTCAGTCAAATTTATTCAGCCCCATAATCTTATTAGCTACGACCCCAGATAAGTTTACAAAACTATTTGTACTATTAAAATGATTGGTTTGAGCTCCCTTTGTTTGTGAGACACCTGTGGTTTTCGTTCTCGCGTACCTAACAGTATGCGGACTAATTAGTCACGTGTTATTCCAATCTATGCCAGGACCGTCAGATAAACAGTTTTGTTTCACTGCTTGCAAGTATGTGAGTAATAATTTCGTACAGAAAGTCGAGTTACTCATTCATCTGACTTGTTCGACTTCAGTGGTAATTCGACGAAACATAGGTACCCACCATCCATAGTTGAAACTATTAAAATGCTTTAATATTGCATCATTATGATTGTTTAATCACTTAATTTGGTCACAGATAAGGTCCAACAGTTCAATCACAATATAAACATGGGAGTTATGGGCCCAGATGGTGACTGCTCATTATAGATGAAGAATGACGGCAACTGAGTAAATGCATCGACACAAGAATAGATAAGCCAGAAACAATCCCGAAATCAATAGTTACCTATAAACAACTTATCAGTTAGGCAGTACAAGTGATGTGAACAACCACAGTAGGAATGCAGTAAACAGAGTAAATTAATCATCACTGTCAACAAAAGAGCACAGCATTCGCATTCTCAGTGACTGTTTACCTAGTCACCTTTGAAAAGAGGTACTGGATTCAAGTTTCAGTTTGTTTTATTGTTTTTTGGTAATACCTATTCATTGTATGTGATTTGAACTCCAAGCACAAGCGACTCACTGTTTAGATTTGATAACCCTTTCGAAACTAACGGAATGGTAGTGACATAGAGAACAGCATGGTTGCATATTGGGAAAAGGACTGGAGTTCAAAACAATCGTAGCGACAAAAATATACGTTACTTACGAGCCTTACCAGGTGCTACCTTGTTATCGAGGTTGGCTGAAAATTCCATGTGAACTTGGAAGCTGAGATTGTTAGTAAACGAAGTTCAGGCTAATTCGACTAATTTTTCCACTGATTATCACATTTACTAAATGCAGACAGTCAAGTAAAACGACTACACCAAAAAATCACACATTCACTTTTTTTTACAGTAGGTTTTTTGATCGAAGCCCCGCCGTTTCCTTCATTTCCCTTGGAGGACGACGTGACATCACGTGACCCTTTTCGGAACATCGCATGCAACCAGATTACCTTAGCTTTGTGCACATTTTCTTGACAAATGTTTTGTTTAAATGCAGTGTGTCTGGGTCCAAATTACGATAAATGTCATGTCGGAATTGTTGCTTTCAAATGTGCAATTTACGTTTACCAGCTTAATCAACGTGGGAAAATCACTCCTGTGATGACTTCTGGAGTAAAATTTCGTGAATTCTTATCAAAAATGTTTAACTAACTAAATGAGTGACAAAACAATGATTCACTAAACAGAAGTTATAGACGAGGAGTATAGGCTCACGAGCAGGATGGAAAATATGGAGCCACAGCTTCAACGAAAGTGAGTTTGATTACTCAGGCAGAACTGTGGCGTCAAAATGTCGCAGCTTTTGCACACTTGAAGAGACTTTTACGGCTAGTCAAAAAAATAACAGACGACGTCATAAAATTTGACTTTCTGTCCATTGTGAATCAGTTGTTTCGCGACGGATCGACTAAGCTATCGTTCGTTAGTTTTCGTAATCGGTGAGATGCGACAGTTGGGCGTCTGTTCCATAGGACATTCTATGGGACACTTACGTCCCTACTTATTGTGAGTTTGTTACACATGTGAACTGAAACTAATACTCCATACAATTCGTGCGGCTTTTAGTTGGAAATAAATTCTGAGGCTGATTATGTATAGAAAGTCTCTTGAAAAACATGTTGATTGTATGTAGTTCACTTCTTCGTTCATGCTCTTGCGCATGAAAATCAGTTAACATTAAGCGCTGTACAGTCGGCTAAATCCCAATGAAATTTGATTATAATTAATTAACTGAAACAAGCTTCCCCCGAAATGAACTTGAAAGGACAAGCTGGTAGTGGTATATTGCACGATCTTTGATCGAACCGATTTCGTTGTATTTTATCAAGTACATACTGCAGATCGTGCAATATACCACTATTAGCTTGTCTTTTCAAATACATATATTTTGGATGCACACTTTTGAGGTGACTACATCAACGCGGCAAACTAAACGACTTACTGTTCCGTGTGTATTGATCATCGCACGCAATTTACTGGATAATATATGTATTCGTTCTTATATGTCGAACACAGTACGCAATTTCTCAACAACACAGGTGGGATGTATTCATCATACTTCCGAAGAGGAAAGATGACGTACCCAAACTACTGCAACGTTACGCTAAACGCGTTGGGCTTAGTGGTATCCTATCGTGTGATTTCTGTGAGAAAACTGGGCCTCTACCTTCCTCTTCAATGCGAAAAACACTGTTCAATCATTGGGAATCACTGACATGTTTACGAAAAAAGCCAACTTTCAAGACTGACTGGCAGCCCGATTGTGACCGCTTCTGAAGTCATCCATGAATATGTTATGAAGGTACGTGGGTGTATATTCGGCAGTATGGTCGTGGGATGGTAAAACGCATTTGAGTTTGGATACCAATTTTTTGCAATTAACCATACATCGATTTATAACAACCTGCAAACGTTTGTATGCGTATTCGATTTATTCAGTTCCTACAATAAAAAATACCTTGATCGACAGTTCGGAAACAAGTGGTCTTCTATGTACAGTGTATTGAGTAATTAAGATGACAATTTGTTGCGAGGTGGATATACTCAATTAGGAATGATCAGCTAGGATTACGCCGTTTGTTGGTACATATAATTAATATAGAACCTAAAACGAAGTATTTTTTCGATTTCCCAGTATGTACTTGATAAGGTGCAACGAAATCAGTTCGAATAAAGAACGTGCAATATACCACTACTAGATTGCGTTTTTCATTGTTTAAGAAGAAGCAGAAGTCACTTTTTAAACTTTATAGTTTGCGTTTCTGGATGCCCGGGGTAGTTTGTTGAACCCCATGAGCGTTGTTTTTACAGTTTATCTACATAGATGCTATCTAACATACCATAGCTAGTAAACTTTAGTTTAATTCTGGACATACTTTAACTCGTCAGCATGCTCTTTGAAAGAACGTTGCTAAGACGCATAGAGTCTGCAAGTTATTTTATCTTCTGTTTTGCTTTATTTTTCACATATGTTTTGTTCTTCTCAAATCTATACCACTCACCACTGATGTTGATTGGAATACACACTTTATTCATGGGGTGCTTTTAGAATTTGCATTATAACTCCAAATCAATCTTTTATTCCATGTTGGAAATCCAAGTCTGAAAGAACAATCCCGATGGTTTTGGAGAGTGTACGTTGTTCGTCCATCGAAACCGATGTGGATGATATTTACCGTGAACATTTATTGTGAGCCGTTATATTTTCATGTTCATTTGCAAATTTGTTCCCTACAAAAGTCTATCCAAACTTCCAACTTCAGTTAATCTGCTATGATTGTCACAACTCGGAACATTTTGTTTAATTCTCAAGTAAATAAAGAATACAGATTACAAATATATCGGAATAACGTTGAAGCGGCTTCGCATAATCTCCAAAACAGAACACAACCTCACTATTCTGAGGGGCTACGGTAGAACATCAGCGGGTCCAGTATAGTCGTGTATGGAAACAACACTTATGAGTCTAATATGTAATGTGTAACTATGTAGTAAAGTTCATACTATAAACTAAGGTTTAGAGATATCAATAAAATCTACATGGTTGTAATAATAACATTTCGCCCATTATTTTTGTAATATTGGTTAGTTGGTGTAATGTTTTTTGACTTGCTATCACGTGTTCTATGTATTGATTTTTGTTGCAAGTTGCAAAACTGTTCACCTGTTTGAACTGTAATCATGTGGTAAGCATTTGTCAACCTGTGTTATTAATGGTTATCATATGGTTTCCAATGTCATTTCAGGTTTGTAACGCTGACTGCCACTGTAAGTCGGGTTGTTCTAGAACATCCACTTTTGACCTGTACTTATATATTGATCAGTGATCAACTGTGTTGATTTGTTAGTGTCACGATTTTGCACAATACTTACATTACACGGTTGTTCACCTTTCGAATTCCTTCTGAATATGTATGTGTGGAAGATGAGAAATGTGAATTATCTTTGGGGTTAGTGCTAACGAAAGACTAGTTGTACGCCGTTTTTCATGCACCTCGTTAGTCCCTAAACATAAAAAAGCATATTTCGTACACCTGTGCGTTCATTAGTTTTTTCATACCTTACTCAGCAAAGGTTATTAAACGACGGTGAATATTTCGGATAATCGAGAAGAGCTAATAGCCAGAATACCGTGGTTAAATAAGAATGTTGAACAGGTTCTGGAAATTATCTTGATTAACGTCATCTCTCCCATCGTAAGTTCACTGAGGTTTCCAGCTGGACTTGTTACTAACAAACACCGATCCACCCAGAATCTGACAATGCTCCAGTTGGATCCAGTGGAAGGGGTGCCACCCGAGTTGTTATTATGCAATATGTCAGTGTATATTTGTACATAAATTAATTTCATCATTATATTTGAAGAATTTCAACCCCTCCATCCCAATTTTCACAAAGTACATGAAATATTCCAGCGTACATAGTTCCTGAATGGAGTTCTTCAGTAAATGACCGTTCCATTCAGAATTTTATCTGCGGAGTCACGTTGGCACTTAGTTGGCTTTGATTTTCTTCGTCCAAAAGTCTTGCACCCTTATCCACTGTCAAGCACTTGTAAGGTTTATAATTATTCATTCTTCTTCACAATTTACCTTTGTATATATTTATATAACGTACCATTTGTTCGAAAGAGTACACAAAATTTTGACTTTTCTTGCTGTATTTCAAACAAGCGGGATTTCCCGGGCAACACTTTTTGCTTTCAACGTTTGGTGTGAGGGACTGACATAGAAATTAGCTTTCAACTGTCAGCTTTACCACCTACGTTCCAAATAGAAATTACTTCTTACGCGACCCTCATTTCAACCACCTGACTCCGAAACCTTTTGTATACAGCGATTTTTATAACTTGGCAGCATTACCTTTTCACTGAATCGTTTCACTTACTCATTTATTCTATCGTATTTACTTTATTTTATTAGTGAATGCATACTTATTTATTTATTTATTTATTTATTTATTTATTTATTTATTTATTTATTTATTTATGTACTTATTTATTTATTGTGGTGCATGTAAATTTGCTTCTTGTTGTGAATACTATAGTCTTTGAGTGTTATCATGTATTTACTTGATAGCCGATTAGACTAAGAAGCGTTTCATCATATAGTTGAAACTTAAATTTGTGAACACTTTTTCAAGGAATCTGTGAACAAACTTCGGTTCTGAGAAGGACACCAATATACCTCCTGCTATACCCATGTTTTCGTTCGAATGACGACGTATTAATAATGCAATTTAAAGTGGTAACCAAAAGAGTATCAGGAGAATCACTGCTTAGTTGGTTGATTTATTTAAATGAACGGTACAAAAAGATGACCGGCAACTTTTGAATACTGTTCATTCAGATGGGGTGATAAATGTTAGTTTGCAGAATTAAAAGCCTTGAAAGAGTGACTGAATCAATAATGGAACCCACAGGTTTGGTTTGGGAGAGCGAACAAAAGTGGACCGCACAACAGCGTAATCCGAACTTGTTCACCACTTTGTAATGGTGAACCATGGGGAAACTCAGCGAAAGCAAAGAACAGTGAAAAGAACTAACTGTCGAGTCGGGTTCGTGAATAAGTGGGCGTATGTTTCACCTTCGTATGTTCACAATTTACAAATTCTTTGCTGAAGAATAGTCGAATTGTTATTCCAATAGACATTGAAATAGAAGAGGATTCTAGGGTTTGGATACAAACCGTACATTTCCAACATTGTCTGAAAGTATGACCAGTTCTTAGCTCTAGCTAGTATGAAATTAAGGTCAGTAACCAAGACAGCAACAAGATAGGCCGCGTCCACCTGGCGACCCATAAAACCCCGCTAAGCGTGTAAACTTCGGCCAGGCAACACTTAAAAATATAAGGGCGAAGCGACCTTGAAGATCAGAACAATAGATGAGTGTTTAGGACAAGGCAAACATTCATTGCCTACACACAGCCGCACTATTGAATTCAGACCAGGCCTACTGCATCAAGCATAAATAAAAGCATGTATTCGGGACAAACAAGCAGCCGGGATCCTTAGATTACACGTATTGTCGTTAGTCACTAAAAACGTTTCTGGAGCCAGTAAAATAAAGGTCATCTGATAAAATGAGCTTACCCTAATAAGTCAAGAGATAACCGTTTGTGTGTAACGCAGAAAGCACAACGTTTGCAATTTTCCTTGCTGTCCCTCATCAGAATGCAAGATTTGCTTTAGGATCTTTGTGGGGAGTTAAGTACATCTGACAGCTGCAATAATATACCACGATAATCTACCGTGATAAAGCAGCTAATTACAAAAGATGACTTTTTAAAAAGGACGTGGAGCTGTATTACTTTATAACTCTGAGAAGATCTAAACTCAGGTATGATGTGCTTTTTTGCAAAATGGGCCGCATGAATAGTCTAATGGAATTCGAAAACTGTGAGTGAATATGTGATGTTCACTTTCTGTTTGCAAAACTCTTCTAGTACTTTCCTGGAAGCGGATATTTTCTCCAAAACAGTAATAAGCGCTGCTTGAATATATCCAGATAAATAGAGGTAAAGTACACTTATTGTTGAAGGTTTTATTCCTAGAACGGAAGGGTCGATGAGTAATTTCTTTTTCCAGTGCCTTTGTTACGTCATCACCATCATCATCGTCGTCGTAGCAGTCAAGAGCTTGAACAGAAGGTACTGTGGAACGAGTCGCCACTCACCGAAACAACGACGAGGAATATCCTGGAAGAAAACGTTACTAAAGAGATTGAAAACTGATAAAAGAAGATTAAGCGAAAGAACTTGACATGGTTTGTTACGTGTGCTTTCACAGGTACGACTTCCTCTCCAATTAACTATTTGTTAATACTTCGTTGTGTAATCGGTGTTGGAAACGTATACTCATAATCCTTCGCTCGTTTAATTTTTGTAAACATTTATTCAAGTTGAATGATTTGCTTGTTGATGGGGAAGAAAATCGAAACACTGGCTGGTCAAGTAAACCGAAATGTGAAGTCACAGAAATATGGATATTCGAAAAATCCCACCATCCGGAAGATGATTCTGGTTGTATAGAGAATAGTGAATTATGAACGTTTCAATGAAGCCAAACTTCATAATCAAAATCTAAGGTATGTTATCAAACATTTAGTTGTTAACCTAGCTGGGAAGTACGATTGCGAAGTTTCTACCTCACAAAGGTAAGTTGCCGTCCATTCAGTTGAATGGATATTGAACAGACGATGTTTCAGATTTGTGTCAATCATTTAACTGCTTCGGATTTATCATTATAACGTTATCCGGATTCACTGAGAGATGAACCAGTGATAAGGTGAAACTATATGCTCGCACGTGATTTCAAATAACTTCTTCTAAAGGTAACTGAAAACGAACTATTTGTCGTATTTTTGTTACGATAATAATTATATTTCGGGAAGGATCGTTCAGGCATCTTTTGGGCATTACATAATCCGTCTGAAACTGTAGCACGTAGTCTTATTTTAAAGAAAGCAAGACAATGAGTCACGAATACAAAATGTCTCAGATGAATTGATTCCAACAATTCCGTTGATTCCCTCGGGTGTTTTTTGTCCACCGGTTGTTTGTTTGCTCAGCTATTAAGATCGAAACAAATATTTGTTGGCGTGCATCACATCTTGTCTACAAATGATTTTTTAGTCGTTACAAAACCTTCAAATCAATAACAGTCGGACCTATAAACTTTCTCTCATCATATAGCACTGAACTCACATTTACCCAGATAAAGAGAAACTAGGATTAGGATGAGGCGTTGTCCGGAATATTTCGTCATCTAACCTACCTGGCCTGACCATCTTCCGTCATCATCAACACCACCGTTATCAACTCTCCGAATCGTACATTTTCACTGATACAGTGTGAGAGTTTAAATGTGAACACTACGTTCATGGCAACACAGATGAGATTACTTACTCCTTATGACAGTACTCATTTCGTTGATACAAAACATTAGCAACCATGTTGGTGATGGTAAACAGTGTGATGATCAGGTAGACCAGTTCAAGTGGACAGTTCGAATCAAAAATACCTGTGCAATAACAGTTACGCAGCACATGTCCAAACAAATAGCAGGTAATTTGCGATGGAACATGATGGTGACACAATTACACACATTATCAGTATCCAGCGAATCCAAGTTGGGAATTTCACACAATAACCACTCTGGTAGTAAGAGTATTAAACCATACGAGTTATTTTCAACAGCAGATTACAGTACCGTATCGATTGACCATGCAACCGGTGGAAGCGTAACAACAGTCAGTATGAAGGTCAGCCCTAAAAATCTATTGTGTTATGTCAGCCAGTGTGTCAAAGATAGACAGTGTAAGAGTTCTCATGGTTTCATTGGGTATTTTTGGACGAATACCAGAGTTATCAACCCAAACTATTTTGTCGATCATAGTAAAAGGAAAACACAGCTAGAATCTATGAGGTTCCGTGAAACCAACATCTTTCCAAAGCATTGGGAAGCTAACACAATCAAGACCGATGCACTTGGACAGTGAAATATTCTCTCTTATTAAAAGATCCGTTAGAAAGCAGCAGAATTTTATTGGGACGGTGAATCGTCTTTGGACAGAAATCAATAACTTTGTACATAGACAATCTCTGCCAAGGGATGATATCACACGGAGAAAAGTAAACAAGTACACGACACATGTTGATCAGGGAACCATGAAACATTGGGATCACACGAAAGCCTATAGCACGGAGGCCGATTTAGAAGCGGCATTGTGGGAATCTGTTCCATGATTTCCAATCTGGCCTTTCCGGACAGCCTGATTTTGGCCTTCATCTACGTTACTAATATCAACTTCTACACCTATCGCACGCATAGATCATCACAGACTGCTTAGTCCACATCGTGTGGTCTTTCCACCACGTCCATGGTTACGTTGTTGCGCTAAACACTGTGTATATCAAGTATAGTGCAACAAAAATAAACAATGTGGACGAAATTTACTGATTGATCTCAGTTGTCACAACAAACAAGTGAGCCGTTAATTCGGCCACATCGAGAATTCCAGACCGTAACCTGTAGAAGGCTGCATCGAGGCGAGATGACAAGAATGAAGATCCTGACAAATATACGATCTGGATAAAACAGTCAGCAATTGGGGAGTGAAGAGCAGGACTGCCCGTTTAGTGTATGGCTGAGTCTGTGCTTCCAAGTCAACTTAACCGCATTCTGAGCACGGGCCCAGGTGTTAATGTCCCTCATGATGAAGCTAAACGGGTTATCGTTAATTGCCTTCCTCAGGATCGGTGACTGACTGAACAGCAGTCTCTTCCCTCGGGATATGTTCCAAACGGAATTTCAACTCCACCAAGGCGAACTGTTGCGTGGATGTAGATGGTTGTGTGGTTGAGAAGACGAAACTATTGCTGAACAAACGGCCTGATGTTCCAATCCATACGCTTGAATGCGGCATGATGGATTTCGTTTAAAGTTAACGAATGAACTGGTTGGATCTTATTGTTACAAGTACTCACTTGATCATACGACTTGATTCTCAACTCGAGAAGTGGAAGACATTAACACCTACATTTTTATCGAGAATAAATTAGACTACACTACAAAAGTTTTAAATACGTAAGGCAACCAATCATCGTCAATGACGGTCGAGATAGAGAACGAATCGGACACGACGACCATATAAGACAGCTAGGATGATGGGGCGCATTTAGTTATGGGATGTCAATAGGTGAGCCAAGTAACGCATCCAATCGCACGGTAACAATAACATTGACTGATTGGATAAATGCATAACCATTCACCTAACACTGAATCTACCTCAGGAAATATGGACTACAATATTTCGGCTTCACTTCAAACGGTCGACATTTATTTCTGCCTGTAGGTCCGGACAATCCGAAAGTTGGTGATACCGCTGAGTGATGTTGTACTACTGGCTGTTTTCGCTTATTCGAAAGATACACAATCTAACAGATTGCTACTTTGAGATAAATCCTATCTGAACAAGTAGACGTTCTGATGCTTCTTGAGAAGCGTTTCGATGAGCTAATTAAGTGTCCCGCGAAATTACGGGCGGTTAGTGATAGAAACTTCACCTTTCCAGTTGAATAGGATAACGAAATGGGTTACTTTGTCGGAAGTACTCGGTGAGTGGATTGCATATGGGTTAAACTGTATAGATGTCTTAAAGATAGTTATCATGTTGAGTATGTGGCCCAAGCAAACAAATATGAGCTTCATTTTTCGAATACTGGCTAACAATCAGGTTACCCCTATGAAATTCAACGTTAGTTCTACTATACAAGTCGAATTTTAATTAGTCATGCATCGTAGTGTAGGTAGCACCCGTTTGTAGTGCAGAAGATAACCACTCTTTGCATGACTCTCCCAGAACTAACCATATCTTCAAGCAGCGCCACCCGGATTCACATTACACAAAGTATAAGTAGAACGCCTTAGAGAGCTGCAGTGGTTTCTACATTATAATTCAATCGAAGTGTGTGAGTAGCAGGTTAAAAGAAATATTGTCTAAATGCTCCACATTAAACTACCTATATTTAACGGCCTATGAAACATAAAAAGAGAAGGAGGGAAGGTTGGATGAACAAAATTAAGGCGAAATGAGAAAAACAGCTCCAAATTATACGAATAACTGATCTTTAACTGTGATTTGATGATATCGAGATCGTACAACTGATGGTTTTGGAATCTGACGAATTTGTCAACAAGGAACATACTGACGAATGGTTGTGTGACACAATGCGTGAAAAAAAACATCGATCGGTCATGGTGAAAATTTATCTGAGGATGTGTTGCTTTTAAAAGCGATGAACTAGATCGAATAAGTAAATGACATTGACTTTAGATAGTCGTCTAACAGATCGATATATAAGCTTAAAGTGTTTGACAAGAGGACCGGAAGGTCCAACTGGAGAATGGCAGGATTAACAAATGCTTAAGTAACCGTTAGTGTATATGCAATTATGTTAAACTCTTGCCAAAAACGTCTGACATCGGACTTTGGAGTGGAGTTCACTTTTGTGAACGAACCGATTCAGTACAGCGTTAATATGTTTCATTGTTAGTACGGATTCAGCATATGCATGAACAAGTTATTAGGAATTAAATACAATAATTCCAGACTGTGACATAGTAAGGAAACAGAAAAAAATTCAGTTTAGTGCTATTTCCATAATGACCAATAAGCCAACTGAGTAATAGCATATTGCTTCGTTTGAAATCTAACTCGACCAGAACCTCAACAGTGGATGAATTTTAAATCATGTAATTTGAACAGGACACAGTTTATCCCGACTTTTGTATTCAAGTGGAAGTTCTGAAGCAGTTTATGGGAATAAAGGGGAAATCTGTACTAGTTTGATTCTTGTTAAAAAAAAAGGTTATCAGCACTGTGTATCCGTATCATGGCGATGGATTTGAAACGAACCTTCTTTTATGCCTAGCACAAAACTGATTAAACTTAAATTCCACAGAATTGGCATAGTTAAATACTCAGCCAAAATTGCTAATGAGTAAGTCACTGACTGTACCACTAAGATGATAGAACAGAAGTAAGCGTTCTAGTAACACAAGTCGATAATCCCGGAATCGGAGTAGACGCTCTTTAAATACCGTCCTCAGAAAGACTGAAAATTCATGTGAATCAGACGGTATTGTGAAGCCCAGATGAAGTCATTTCGCAGACACGATAGTTCCGCTTCACGTGAGAAATCTTTCATCTCGGTTTATAAACGTATAGGTATCACAAACCGCTTAAATATCCTTGTTGTGACAGGGATATGCATCACTGATGAGATCTAATAAGGGCGAAGCTCCAGCAAGGTGCTTTTTTTCCGAAAGGGCCTGAATGAAAAGTCTATGAGGATGCGACAGCTGTGATCAACTGTGAGTGGCGGTCAACCTCAAATAGAAACTCTCGATTACCAATGCTATTTTAGAATGTCTAATAAGTGTCTTTATTCTAACGGTCACTTTCCAACGCTTATTTCGGAACGTCAAATTTAAGATCCACTTTTACTAAGTCTCAGCAGTATGCCGTAGTCTGTTCACTCAGAAACGTGATCTGCTCTATTTTGTTTCTAGCCGGTTGCTTTTAGTCCACCTACTTTTGTTGCAAGAAAACCGCATGTATTCGCGAATCATTTCGGAGGAGACAAAAAGTTTGTTCCCGCATACCCGTATAATTCTACCGTGAATAGCATTTATGGATGAAAAATGTAACAAAATGGTAAAATCACAGATTGAAACAGTTCACCCTGAAAAACATGTTCATTCCAAGGTCACATTCAAATATGTTCCACAACTGCAGAAAAGCATGTGGTTAGTCTAGAATTTCACGAATGTTTTGCTTAATAATCAGCCTGGTATCCAGTTCACATGTTGATATTAAATAGGTCAGCCTGATGCGAATTGTAAGGCTATTTCCGTACCACACTCCAGAACCCAGCAGTCAAAGAGCGTTCATCCTGGCTAAAATACTCTGTGGATAACGTGATTTTTCGATGTTTGTGAAAACGTTCGGATACTGAACTGCACTTTGCAAGTGTGTTTGTACACGGTGGCCAAAAGGAAACCTTCAGAACACCACTATACGCGATCAGTAAGAGTAAGGACCACAGAGTTATTATCAATTGCTCATCAGGACTGACGATTAACCCGTACGCGTTTGAATGAAACCAGAAATCATGGATTAACATCTGTAGACAGAACTGATGTTGAATCAACTACTGTTAAAATGAGTAGCAACTGAGAGGGTGACAGTATACGAGCAGAAAAAGGTAAGCTTTTATAAAACTTCGTTAATGGGGTGCGACTTACACGACAGTAAGAAATTCGAACATGACAAGAAAAAACGAAGTTTGGTGGATACTAGACTTTCGTACGGTGTCTTCCGTACCAAGTACGGATGACCAACAACATGCTTGCACAAGAGTGGTAGGGCGGTTGATAGGTAACTGGAATGAGAGTCATGCTTGTCTGCGAGCTAACCCACCATGTTCTTGGAAGTTTAAGGCAAACATATCGGTTGCTACACACAATGCTGCATTGAAACGGCTAATCACGACCGTCTCGGAGGAACGTGGGAGCTGAGATTAGTATAACGCATTGTGACAGTAGCTATCAAGAGGAAATTAGCCCGATTGACTGTGGTCAATATCTGCTTTGCGAGTCACGAAGCCAGGCATTTGTGTGAATCCGGGATGAAGGGATTAGATTATATGGCCACGCCCTGAACCGATTTTAATAAATTCACCGCTAGCACCTTCCGTTTCTGCTGGCACGATTTTCGCCACAGCTTCACACAACTCTATAAATGCCGTGTGAGGTGACGCCAGTACATAGCACGCTCTTGATTGGATGTAACAGCAGCATACGAGTAGGGTTAACGACTACAATTTTGGCTACATAATAGGCCCATTTACTTGATGCTACTAGGTGTTTTGTAGTTCAAAGTCAACAGCTGTCACATTTGTCTGGTAGTTCATTGTAGACTTGTTTCTTTTACATCATGGTTACTTTGTCCACGGTTGTCTGCTGTTGACTGTACTCATTAATGGATTGCATTGACAGTAATTGACAGTTGGTTGGCTCAACAATCCAAGGCACGAATAACTCTGATTCACCTAAATTACGTGTTAATTATTGTTCATTTTACTTGCATCTTTGAGAAGCATGCCACTTGGGCATCTAATATCCGTCTTGTTA
>LUCH01001593.1:65484-111202 GCA_013368495.1 Paragonimus heterotremus
CTAAGAGACAGCGGATCGATACCCACCAACAGAAACTTGAAGCTCATCACTTCCACTCACGCTGTGAGTGTGTATTCGAGCATAATGGATATACTTCACGCGCATGTTCGTCGTTTGTTGGCCGAAGTACTGGCTGTTTTTTACTACAATAATTTTGTAAATAGTTACGATATCTTTTGTGATCTCAGGAAAGCAGTAGATCTTGAGTCCCTCCACAAACGTTCGTAAAAAGTCAACAACAGTGCATGTGCTCAAGATACCTGAAACGTGGTGCTACTGTAGTGGTCGCAAGGAGAAGACAGAATAAGCAAGAGTGAATATATCACATTGAACACCACCCACAATTGACTGCAGTTATCACATTGAAACAAACCTATCGGCTAGCTCATCTCAAAAAGGAGCATAAGATTCACGTTTCTCTGTTACTAGGGCTTATCAATAGTAGATATTTTCGTCCTGACCAGTGTTTGTTCATATGTTCTCTTGGCGTGTTAACCACAACATCAGCAGCTTCAAAATGGGAAGGATTGAATGATCATGTCCAAACGTCCATACATCAGATCACTAAAGGCTGACCTCTTTGAAAGTTTGCCAGGTTTGCACGAAACAAACTAGGACATTTGCAATGCGTTTAAACGAAGATTGTCGACACTGACTATACGTTTATAGTAGCATCGTAATGAGATGAATGAGGTCTTACAATTCGTCAGCTCGAGGCCACGAAGAATCTAAGAGTCAAGAACGTTGCCTTCATTAAACTAGATGGTTTTACCGGCATCATGGTTACGTGAAAAGGAAAGTATCATCAGAAGACGTTGTTCACACTGAAAGATGGAGATAAATTCAAACGTACCAACCAAGTTAAAAAGGTTAGTGATATGGACTACAAAGAGGTTTGATATTTTAAGTTTCTCCACATACATCGATGAACTAGTGGAGAAATGTTTAAATCACTCACACATGGTGGCCAGTCGACACCACAACTGTGCAGTCTAATCAAAATACACAAACTCGGAGTATCATATAGCATTCTCCTGCAAACCAAACCATCTAGATAGCTGCCACAAACTCCGAAAACCTTAAACGGAAGTTTAGCACACATGTACATCTTTCAGTTTGATTGAGGTTTCTGATCAAATAAACAAAGTTACGTGTTAGTTAGACGTTCGCCCGCTGTTGACGATTGTATCGTAGTATGAGATGATAAAAGTTATGTGCGATCTGATTAATACTGAATGCTCTGATGTAGAACGTCCGGTGGATCTTGTGGGATCCTTCCTGCTTTCAAGCACGGAAGTTGTCAGCTTCAGATTCTAGAGCAAGCATTATCGACAAACGCATGAAACAAGTTTGTCGTGTCCAGTGGATCCGGTACAATAGAAATGCGGTTAGATAAATATAAACGATGTCGCTGTAGAAACGTTATCCATAGGATATCCTCGTGTTTGCACAACCTTAAAAAAACATTCACAAAACCACAAAATGAATGGACACTGCCCACAGTAATGGAAATTCTGCTGTCAAATGGGAAAGGATAACTGTTCCTAGCTTCCGAGACCTCTTCTTGGTATGGAGGACGTCAGGCTGAAATGGCTAATACCACACACAGCACTGAGAAACAAACAACCATTAGTTGAAGCATTGTTTACGAACCTCGGGAGTCTTTTTTATTAGGACAAACTTCGATTGCTGTCATCCACGATGTTGGAAATCCAATTTACTTCAGTGATAGCCACAGATGCAAACGGTCCATTGCGGACAAAATCATCATGAAAATGAACTGAAATCAATATCAGATTTGTGTACATCGTGCGAGGCACACCTTCCGAGTAGTTGTTTACTGACGAGTGGAGGAAGGTACAACGGGCAGCCCAGTGGGTCTGCTTCTGGCGAGCCCTTTTACGGTTAAAGTTGACCTTACGCTATGTGAAAATCTGTCGAAAATAATATGAATACGTAAGGTAGACGATATGCTAGTCAATCATGCGGACTGGGACAATTAAAATAAATCATCTCTGGTTTTAAACCGAATCGATCCAAACTTAACGCCAACTACAGAGGCCAAAGTGAATGACTATCTTTCATTCCTGGGCATCTTGGCCACCTGAGAATCTGACGGCACGATATGACGATTCGTTTGTAGTAAGCTTATAAGCATTAAGTACACTGAAAGCTTCTATCTCGTGCAATATAAGATAGGCCCTATAACAGCTCTGTTTCGTCATGCATGGAGGAAATGCACGGGCGAAAATCCGCCACTGAAATTAAACAGATTGATTGATACTCAGTAGGCCAATGAGTGCCCTTTTAAAACGATGAGGAAACAGCAGCATTGTTCCTTCAAAGTACGAAAGATCTCGCTTACGACTGTAGTTTTAGGATGACTGCTTGTCAATAGCGATAAAGATTCGTTTAACAGTCGCTTTATCCAGAAACTACGAAGCTTCGGATTTATGTGAAATTCATCTAACCAGAGTTCCAAAATCTTTGTTCAGGACCAAACGCTTTACGTCTGGTACATTTTACTGCCCTCATAAATATCCAAGTAGATACAGTGTGAGTTGTACACCAAAGATAAATCGTCAATTCTTATCAAGGCACACGTTCAGAGATGAAGTAGTAACTAAAAGAGACAACAATTTGTGGACTTTTCATAACAGTTGCCAGGGTACCCGAATTACGCCGATCGATTTCACAGTACCTTTTGGTCAAGCTCTTGGCTGTTATGATGATGATGATTTCACATTAAATTCTCACTGATGATCATTGGAGTGTATCGAAGCCAGGAGCAAAACATTAAGGAGATGAACCATTGCTAAAATCAGTCTAGGTGACATCGTACTCGTGGTATCTCCAGCAACAAAAATCAACTGTTACTTTGTGCCGGTTAGTTGGTACAGTTTTCTCATAGCCTCGTTAATATCCACATTGAATGTGCATTTACATAACAAGCTGATTTAACCATAAGGTTCCAATAAGGTCAGATGTCTTTAGATGTAGGTTTGTTCATAACTTGTCACAGCAGCGATATAACAAACCGTGTAGACAGCAGTAACGCTTGGAAGAATTAGTCACGCGATGATTTGTTTTCCTCTCAAATTAATTGTCTCTTAATAAAGCCGGTACACAGAATGCTGTTTTCTACCGATTTGATCCCAAGAACCTGATTGTGCAGATCAAAAGTATATTGTAAAATTTACCAGATTCTACAGAGGACGTGCGTATTTTGTAAAAGGAAAATTACATTAGTAAAATCAGACATACAAGTTGAGGGGAAAAGCTGGAGGTCACGGGTTCGTTTTTAAGACAAAGAAGGCGTTTCAACGTAAGTATAGGGATTGAAAAATATGCGTATAGTGTACGCACAGTAACAGCAGTTTATAAGGCTTAGGATGTAAGGGAAGATGCAATTAATCGACTAAAACTTCTTGGGATGTTTACCTTGTATACAAGTTTTATCTGGTGTATGATAATAGACAGAGCCCGATGTGGTCAGGACAGAATGTCCTTCAGAAAGGAAATTGGAACCACAATGCTCTATGGCGGGGACACCATGTGGACTGATAACAGGGGAGCAGACGCATTGTATTTCACTCTCGAAGTGTTTTTATTTTGGATAGTATAGTTTCCTGACCTTTATTTTAGTTCCAAGTTTGCGACCATAGGGGGTGAAGACAGGCTCCGTGAAAGTCGAGAGAGCTATAATTGCACTGAACAGTGAGAAGTCGGCAAAGTAAGACTAAATTCACTCGGCCATCTTCAAACCTTTGGTCATAACTCTAACGTTGTCACATAACCATGTGTTCAAATTACATTCAGGCGTAGCCATGAGAACTTGGAAGAAAGTTATCATATTTATTGCTTTCAAATACGATACTCAATCAGACGTCGGGAATTATCGGTCAGTATGTCTGACAAGCGCCATTAGCAAAATCTTCGAACGGAGATTACTAAAAAGAATTTACAGATTCTTTCGTGAAAGTGGATTTTTTTTAAAATCTTACCAACATAGTTTTCTAAATAATGGATCTCGTCCTACCAATCTGTTGACGTTCCTAGACGCTATCGGAAAGAAGCTAGTCAGAGAAGGAACGATTGAGGTGAGCGACCTAGATCACCGGAATATAATTGGATGCTGAACTACCAACCACCGAAAGTGGAAATATCACCTAAAATCTCTAGATGATTCCGGATATTTATAACTGTGAAGTCGTGTACAGTGAGAACATGGGGAATGTTGCCGGTTTGTGACATTCGCGTATCATAACAAAAAACCTTGTTTTTCTGCTGTTCATGACATACACAAATGTTGTGATCAACAAACTACTCAGTAAATTTTACCTCCTGCCGGGGCAGTCGACCCTTTGGATCATTTGGTAGATTCCATATGAGACAGTGGGACGAGTGGGTAACCGAGTCCAAATGTAAACGTTCCGAGCTTCTGACGTGGCTTCGTAGCTCAGCCGGTAGAGTGATTGCCATGTTGAGGCATGGTATTTCTGTCGCTGGTTCGAATCCAGCCGAAGCCCTGAATTTTCACAGTTGGGTCTCATCTAAAATCATCAATCTGCCAAACTACTTATTAGTAATACAGTTATATAGAAGTGAATCAAACGACTTTTAAGAATACATTTAAAAAATTTGGGGATGGTTACTAAGATGGGCTTGCCATCCTGTCTTATGCTATCCGGCAGACACCGAGGAATTTTGGGAAAGCATAAGGATAGACAATTCAAATGACAGAGAGAAGCAAACGATGGATACGGGCATTGAAGATTCTTGGAAATTCACTCCGTCTGTCCATTGTCTCGCGGCCTCCACCAAAGCCGGACGAGTTTAGAATGTGGCCGAACTAGTGAGTTTATGTCACCTTTAGTCACGTGGAGCAGGCGCCAAGTCATTTTGGATTTACCAGGCTATTAGTAACTGTGGTTCATACAAACTTCCGGTTTGTCCTTCGCCACACACATCTTGACCGGAGAACATTCAGGCAATCGTGAGTAGCTGTTTCATGCCAACATTGTGTGGACAGAAACAATTATATGTACAACCTAAATGCCTGAGGACATGATAGTTTTTGTGTTGTAAGCCCTCGAAAGGATAAGCTGGTTCGTCCTCGACATAGTAGTGCGCTTGTCAAAAATCGAACTCCCCTCCCTGCAACAGTTAGTCCGGAAAATCTCAGTCCCGAAAATCTCGTATTTGTGTGCAAAAGACGGCTTTATTCCTCACCAAAACGTGTGCAACAAGGCGAAAAAATACACAGTATTTATATGGTACGTAGTGACCTAAAAACACTCTCGAATCATAAAGTGGAACGACGGTTACCGAAAAAAATAGTAAGGGTCATTAATGAGCATAGCGCAATAAAAGTCGGACGAGTAAAAACCTAACCAAGTTTGCCTCTCGACCGGGCTGACCAGTTCCGCTAATTCCGATTGAATCAATCGTTTAGTTTTCTCGAGGACGGAGGCGGTTTTGAACGGGGGAAAATGGACCAGATAGTTTTGCACGGTAGGTTACATTCATCTATGGATTAACCTGTCATAATGACCGAAGTGAAAGGGAGTCTGCATACAACCGTCTCTAAAAATGACTTCCATCTCATTTGCGATCCAACTCATATGCCACCCTGTCCAGCGTAAACTCGAAGGACTGAGACCACAAGCCGTGTGAGTGAAGGTGTTTGTGGTCCAGTAGGTTACTGTTGGTTAGCCAGAAGGTAGGCTGGTATGCAAGTGAAATACTTGTCTCTCGAACACAAAGATTGAGAGGCCACAACGACGAGATCTAAACTGGGAAGGAAGACATCAAAAATCGAAGGAGAAAATCAGTAGACTTTAGGGATGAGGTAAACATAAAATGCATTTGACTAAACTTAATTCTACTCGCCCTTTTTAGTTACATGCACGAAATGAAGTAAAAACATTTGGGCATGTGGGAGACTACGGACAAAATTTTCAAACTGATCAATCATCAGTCGGTCATGTGACGGAAAATAATGATAATGGATATGGATATACACGTGGGGTGGAACAAAAAATGAGGATAAGAAAATAAGAATGGAAAGAGCATTCAATCTAAGTATCAAAGTAACGACAGATTCACCATTATCTATTTCTGAGTACATTTCAGGAGGTGCTCAGAGTAGCGGATGTTCGTGCAGCTGGAAAAAATTTCTTCAGTAACGCGTATTCCAGGAGCAGGCAGAGCACCACCGCCCACAGAAGGCTGAAGGAAAGAAAATGTTATATATGCTTTGATATACAAACCAAATTTGAAGTGCCGCGGTGGCGAAAACTGTGGCCAGTCACCGAAGTTCCTCTTAACTGTGCACAAGCACTGCACTATCGTCTACACACAATTGCCTGTGCACTGATGTATTACATAGCAGACTTTGAGTGTATAAACGTCGAACATTCAACAAGCGAAATTCCTTGCAGTATTCAACTTCAACAATGTATTCCGACTTGTGAAGAGCAACTGTTACTATCAGGGACTGTAGTTAGAACACAACCGTGCTTCACACCACTGACAATGTTAAAATCATCAGAGCCCAATCCACACGTATTTACTTTCGTCTTCGCACATACATGCAGCATTCCCGTGAAGTTGACGAAATTACCTGGAAATCGAAATTTACCAAACACACCGACAGTGCCTCATGCCTGACGGGATCCGACGTTTTGATAAAATCCACATCTGCTGGTTTTGTTCACTCACTTCTCCTGGACCTGTGTAGCAGCGAGCACCACGTCGGTCGTAGTCCGACTCATCGAACTCCACACTATTCCTCCAGCATACTGGTCTCAAATACTTCCCCACCTAGTCAGTCCAATAGGATTCTTGCCAAAACCTTTTCACCGTAGCCAACCTAGCCGATGCCCCAATTGCCGTCGGTGTTCTGCATTCTCTATTTACCCTTGAATGAAGGTACCATAAAGACATCCTTATACTCCTGAGTGACTGCTTTCTTCCCCCCAGACGAAGGAAACCAACTGGAGCAAAGCACCTTGCAAAACTGGATTACCGTGCATCAGAAGTAGCCCTGACAACCCGTGTTCATCTATGGTCTATTCATATCGTAGTGACCAGTAGCTGCCTGCATTTTTGCTGAATATATGGCGACATCAAGCGACCCTTTCGTGTCTTGTTATGGCAGGCTATTCACCGTCACCCAGTTCATGTCAGCCGGCCGGTTTAGAAGGCTGCCAAAGAGACTACCATTATGCCCCCCATTTGTGTTCATACGTGTTCAGAGTTCCCCTTAACCAGTACTTTAGTAAACTGGACGTATATCTAAAAAATCGCCTTAAGTGCACTATAGGACTGTGTACAACTATTACATACAAGCACACATTCCCCACCACATTCACTTTCCACAAACTGTGTTAATAATGTGTGTTGTAAGTTATTACTGTTTGGTACTGTCGGAATAATACGAAATGTTACATCTGAGAGCGTCTGTCTCCTCATTGCTACGTTCAAATTTATGGAGAGCTGTTTTTTTTTAAAATAGGCTATTATTTACTGAGGTAAGCCTTATTTTGGGTGGCGCAGATTAAGGTCTACGACTGTTCTTCTGTCATCATAACATTTTTCCTCGCTTTAACCGCATTATCTCTTATATGTGCATATATGTAACACCTAACTGTTAAGCTTATACGGGTATGCATGATGTGCTTGTTGTACGATCCAACATCTTGTTAATCTCAGTAGGCAGTGGGCATATGACGCAATATCCGGGTCCCTGGGCCCACTTCGAAGTGCACTGTCACTTGGATAGTAATCACATTTTGCACTGCTTACATGATTGGCAAACTGGTACCTGATGCTATCGTTCACGACTTTACTGTCAAAGTTCTGGCAATATACTTGAGCACTGAGGTCTGGGCCATCAGAATAGCGAACCTAAAGGTCACTTGATATTGCATCGTCTCTTTGGTACGCGCTCAATCCCTTGACCCAGAAGCTAAAAAGAGAATAGGTGCGGCAACAGTGTTTATTAGGAAGACGAGACGAGTCAGAATAAAAACCACAGAGGTTCTAAATTTATAGAGCGAAATGAGTGCCATACATGGCCGTCAAAATGCATAGCAAATCAATCGAGACGATCATATCTGATAGTCACAGCGTTAGAACAGATCACGTTATAGGGGGCATCAGAAAGCGAACGCGAGTAAACAGTTCAGATAACGTACAAGCGTTCGATCGAGCAGCTGCAATCTGATTAACTCATTGAGTTAAAACATCAGTTCACTCGAAGCCGGGTCGATCAATCGATATGACGTGATTTGCCTTTGCTGCTTCGTTATGAGATGCATCTCCTAACACTTAACAATCATGGATAGGTCGTACGGGGTAACACACGGACTGTAGGAAGTGTGAACTGGAGAAAGTCAACTTGTGAGAAAGGACTATCCTTTGAGCCTAAAATAACAAATTAATCCGCTTCTGAATTGGTGCTATGCCAGGAATTCTAGGGAGTAGCGAGCCAATCGTTCATTGAAGATCCGATGGGTTCCGCTGATCAGAACGACAAAGATAACATAAGGACATGAGGAACGAGCAGAATGTGTGAGAACTGAATTCGTGGCATGGAACATAACAGAATGCGTCAATACCTCCAAGCTCTGCAATTTCACGTCGTTTACCGTCAAAAACATCTGACAAACTAACCTAGAGACAAAGTGACTTTTCTAAACCGACTCTGGCGAGTATACAACACGTTCAGAATTGAACCTGTAGCTAATTATACAGTAAAACTCCTCAACAAGACCGGATCTCTATTGTATAATTTGTGTGTAGATTCATTGGCAATGCATTCGCGTTTTCAAACGAAGTTTTTACCTTGCAGTGTAACGAGGTTGTAAGTTAAGTGTTGAACACATTTCTAACCGGTTTTGTTCCCTTGGCTGGTATTGGCTGTTACTGACTTTTTTCGGTTATTTCCCTTCCTTCTTCTCTTCTCTCTTTCAGACATGGATCTTGCGATGTAACGTGTGCTGTGCAGTCTCTTTGGGGAGTGGACCAACTCTCACAGATGCGTTCAAGTATTCCACGTGATCTCAGGTTAATTATATCTCTGACTTTCTTCCGTGATAAAATATATACGACCAAAAAGGTTACCACATGGGAGCCAACTAAGACTTCGAAACATTCATTATTGAGTTTTTCAGTACACTTGTTCCCCGAGGTAGGCAGTTGGAGGCTGGTAGTTCAGTGCACTCGGAGTAACAGTTTTCCAGTTAGCATACGGTATACGGACGTGCAAATTACCACCTTCCATTGAATTGAGAAATCAGATGGGCAAACGATACACTTAGCTATAACACGTTTTTGCTTGTTAGGCGAATCAATGCCACATTTGTAAAATCGATTATGTGAACAAAAACAGAGGATGGCATAAGTGTGAATTCCGTGCGAAAAAAAATAACACCAGATAAATATATGAACAACTGGAGGCTGATCACAACAGGATAACTGAGACTTAACAACGTCCGACAAAACGTGGTTTCTTCCTTAATGAAAAAGGATTTCGTAAATTTGTTACTCAGAACAGTCTTCCACAAAATAATTAAAAGTATGAACAATAAAAAAGGCAAGTCATTTGCACAGTAACTCCTGTTTCCTAATGGGCTAACGATCAGTTATATCCACAAATCAGTTAGCCTCCGTGGACACGACAGTTCGAATTTAACTCAGATAATCCACGGTCCCTGTCAATAATGATTGATTTGTCTGGTGACCAGTCAGCGTCTAGCTACTTTTAATGCGACTCAGTGAGATTTCATTTATCCTGCCACGATGAATACCAACGTTCTTCTATGTTTTTAGAGTATGACAGTGACGATCACTATAGAAGTCCAGCCTGCCTATACAATCAAACTCCATTACGAAGTTTATCAACTTAAATGTCGGGATTTGGCCGTTGCTTCACTGTCTAAAACTTGATTGTTCCACTCGGGCGCACCTTCCCAAGAACTTTAAGTTGGGTCATCCAGTTTCAATTAGACTTTCTAAAGGACAAGGTACGGTACCCTTGGAGCTGCCACAGTGATTCCTCGGTCTTATGTAATGGTAATCGTGATTAGTTAAAAAATTCACAGATATCTTTCAAGTAAATCGGAACACACATGATGCAAGTAAAGCTCAGCACAGTCGCGTGGTCAAGAACGCGGCAAAAAGCTTACATGCAGTCAGTTACGCGGGTCACGAGAGCCTATGAACATCAATGCAAATCACGTTCATCGACTCCGATGAGACTGAGGCTCGTGACAACACAGTAGTGCTACTTGATATTAGAATAACGAACTGACAAGACTGCATGACATGGAACTGCTTTTCACGTCACTATCACGAAACTGGTTCTCTACATAATGGACTGTCAAGCAGACCTAATCTCTAGCGCTCTTGTGATCACCACGTATAGTAAATCACTTACATCTCTTCATGTAAACCGACATTCAACCTTATTTTACCGGCTAAATCTGTCTCTGATTTCTGACTACTGAAACTTCCGGGTTTTTTGTAAGTTAGGTTGCTTTAATTCTTCATTTCTAAGAATGGCGATCTATTGAGAAAGTTTTCTTCGCACCTGTTGCTTTCCTTGTTCAGCTGTCGTTCCCAACACTTTCAGTGAATGATCCTGGTAGTTGGTTGTGTCTGTCATTCCAGTTAATGGAACACGTCATTAGCCTCGCGCTGACTATAAGGCAGCATCATAATGTCGACAACTATCCTGTTCACTGTTTCTCTTAATGTTCTGTTATTCGGTGCAAATGTTCGCTATTTGTCTAAAAGTATTGTTTGTAATTTGTCCATCAAAATAGACAGCAGTGAGGTTGTTTGGTGTACTTTCACGTGCGGCTCACTTACAGTTTTCTTGTTCAGTTGACTTTTAGTGGTTTTTATTCTACAATGGCCAACCATTGACAATAGTAAGCACGTTACTGTCGGATAAGTATGTGAGTCACTGCATGTACTCAGGTAAAAAAGACGGTGTATTTCATGGGAGCGATACGACGTATGTAAGGATCAGCAGGAATTTGAAGACAAGCAAAAGTAGTACCGATCGATAGAGAACAGTCCAGGTTTTTCCGAAAATCTTCGAAACCAGTGTAAGTGGGTTAACCTTTACGAATATCTACGGAAAGATTAAAAAACGGTACTTTAGTTTTACAGATACAATATTACCATTAAAGTTTCTCATCAAGTGTTTGTTTGTTATACATTTTCAGTAACCCCGTTACACCATGGAAACGCTAAACATTACGGTAAGTGACATTTTTATAATGCATCTAACTTTTCTATAGACGTTTGAGAAAATTTGGCTTCGAGATCACTTAACGGCTGAGTTAGAGGTTCACTCCAGTGCCTATTGTGTCTGACCTGGAACTAGTTCCCGTAGACTTGTTTGAACAAGCTCACATATACAGACTTCATGACACTGAAGTGTGATAAAAGTCGAAGATCACATCCAGTGAGACGCACAGCCACTTCAGTATTCCACAAGTGCGTTTATCGATTAACAATTTCTGACGGGAAGATATTGTCCTCTATATTAGGGAGTTGCGCACACACATGGTCGACCGTTTTAGATCAGGCTGTCACGCCTCCGAAAATGGCTTACACCGTATCAATTATGGTTCCATTCAGATACAACGCGCCCAGGGTAGACCCGAAACAATAATGTGGTGAAAAGGCGTCCAATGAGGCACAATCTTTATTGTGTAACTCGCTGGTCATCATGCCACGCGCGTACTCGCGTTTAAGAGTCAGAATTCCGGTACAAACACAACCCCGTTTTGCCCTCACATGTCATATACATTTCCGCCCGATTTGTGTGTGACCGACGCCTTCTGTCGTGGGCTGGGTGGGATTCCGCCTGCCATCCTCGTCCGCCCGTATTGTTCGCGATCCGATCTCTGTGAGCCTTCGGAATTACCTTGCCGCTGCATTGAGGTATTCCACCGAGAGTTGAAGTATTCGCATCTCCGATTTGATAATCCACTAAAATAAGACCAGAAAACGTGTGACTGGAGGCCTTCGTGATCCAGCCGGTCAATGCTGGCTAGTCAGATGGTACGCCCTTATGAAAGTTTAAAAAAATATTAGACTCCGACGGTAACATTCGAACAGGGAGGAAAAATACTGAAAATATAAGACGAGGGTGTAGTCTAACTTAGACGTACACATTACTTCACTCTAAATAGAGGGAAAAAGAGGAAGAAAATTCAATGTTGAACCACAACGTGCAAGACATTCATCAAACAGTACTTCAGTAAGACTGACGAGACCAAAAAGTAGAAAACCACCATGACCCAGCTTTTTGAAAAGATCAAGTGATTTAACGAATGACGGAGGTCATTGACTGAAACGAACGAGAAAAATATAGATATCACAGACATAAATCACTTGCGCCAAACGAACTTGCTGTCTGTTTGTTGACAGTGTACTGTGACTATGTCGATAACCTAACAATCCGAGACGCCCAGCATGTTTACGGCCGCATATGTCGCAACGTCATATAGTTATACTGTCACGGTCTATGACAACTGTAGTTTCTTTGCGTACCGCGAGGTTGAATCCGTGGTCGCATAAATAATGTTGTTCAATGAACTTTCAGGCACTCGTCCACACCGTATCCCTCCAGATGATCCCGGTTTAAAGCCAAGTCATTCTATGACCTGAAATCGATAGTACAACGCACAAAATGTACCTGGATATCATTCTGTTATGGCAACTTCTGACCATCAGGGTTTACTCGCCTGTCAACAAAGCTAACTGACCACTAGCATGGAGTCAGTCTACCTGGTTAAATACCTAGATTTTCGGGATCATGTCCGACCACCGAATACCCGATATGCTTCATACATTACAGATGGAAGTGATTCACATATTGCGTATTTCACTGAGACACTAATCAAGTTTTATTATCGTACAACAGCGCAGACAACATTGTTGAGTTATAGAAAAACGGGTTTGTTTTTACGTCTTTGCTGCACTTCGACCAGACATATCATTCAAGACGTCTGAAAGCAGCGCTAGCCCTTGTCGCACGAACTCGCAACTGTCGGTTTATGGACAAATCTTTCGACAGATTGCTACCCAAGTAGCAGACGTCTATGCAACTGTTCACAGTATCTCAGTGAACGCGGATTCCAGGTGTAGACGCCGCAAGTCCGCCCGGATAAGATTAGAAGAAACAGAATCTTATATGTTTTCATGTTCAAACGATACACATGCGCATACACACACACACACACACGTGACTTGTCATCAACACGTGTGGTTCAACGTGATTTGGCTAGTCGCTCAACGTCGACCATATTGGACACACAAGTACGGTTCTGTTCCCGTGGTTATTTTCTGCTTTCACCTCTTTCATGTCGCCCGGATCTAGATTGTAACTAATTTAGCTTTTAACTGTCAGTGGATGTTATTTCTCGACATAACCTCGTACTCTACAATTGCACGTTTGCAACAAAAGATTTATTCTTCTAATACTGAGGGATCATAAGAGGTCGTTTGTTCAAACAGCTGTTTTCAGTCATTCACATCAGACTTTTGCATTTACACAGGATATGTGCGAATTACACAGGAAAGTAGAACAAGTCAAAATGATAGATGTTCGGTGGATCACAGTCTATTGAGAGAGGATGGGAGTGTTGATTAATTTATGTGTCACGTATGCCTTTCATGATACATGCGCTTGTCACTGTCAGTTGGTTTACATTAGCTCGGGTTTCTTGTGGCCCCGGGGGAAACTGACCAAGGGAGGTGGACGATTTGTACGAACTGTTTTTACACACTAAGACATGGGATGTAGAATGTGAGTGAAGTGGGCATAGTTCACATTGGCAGTCTCCCACATCCACACACTTAATGCTTAACCTAGTCTTTCCCATTCAGAATTGTTGCGTCACTGAAATTAGTTGCCTGGTGCAGCTTCAGTATGGAGTTGAATACAAACGTTGCTGTCTTGTTCGTAAATTGTCGATAACAAGCCTGTTTACTATATCAATTTTGTTCAATGATGAAGTTCAGATCAAATACTGATGACCTTGACGGATATATTTCGTTGTTTGTACCAAAATATGGATCAAGATAGCAAAGAAAATGTATTTCATCCTAAGAAACAAACCACCTATCAACCACACACACTCGCTAAAGAACCTCCACATCTTTAAACGACACGTGAGCGAAAGTTACTATGGCACGTTAAGCCTGGGGACAACGAACAGATGTAGGTCAAACTTGAAGACGCATCATATGATCTTGAAAAATCCGCACTGCACTCGCCAAATAAATACGCACCGGCATACCCTTCTTACATGATCGTGATCATGTGACCACTGGGGTTTTTGCATAAATCTCCATACAAATCTTATTCTCTCCGCTTGACCCACGTTGACTTGAGAAACCATGCAAATGTTCAGCGTGTGTACCACTGGGCACATGTAACTTTTGAGGCATAAATGTGAACAGATTCTTTCGTGACTAAATGCGCTCGGCAGCTAATATTGAATGGCAAAAATTTGGGTTAGGACATTCAATCGAAAGTGCAAGAACGTTGGAAGTAACTGGGAGATAAGGGGCTTCATTTCCGGGGACAACTAACATGGTGATATATATATATATATATATATATATATATATATATTGTAGCAGTGTTACCGAAGTGGATCAGATGATTTTTATTTACGGTACAAATACATGCCTCACAACACTGTTTAGGTTTAAAGTGACAAAAGTTGGACTGATATGGCAAGATGAACCATCTCTTTTTTTAGAGACTTTAAATGTCAGCATATATTCTTTCGTATTCCTATGCGTCAGCTGAAAACAAAAATAGGTGTTGTTGTTGACGTTGCCAATCTGCAATAACCAAAAAACATTGGACACTGCATTACATGAATACGGGCATTTTGTCCGTCGTTAGGGTCGCAACTTCGCTGTATTCGGTTAGCTAGCACACTGAGTCAACCTAAATGAAGTCGGATGTGTCAACTGTTTGTCTCGACACACAGGGGAGAAGAACACCTCAGAATGTGAGTGAATTCTGACCTAACCATCGAAATTATTCCGAACTTCTATCCGATATAACAAATGGATGCGTATAGCTAATAAAGTAGTAGATTCAGTCTAGTTTGTTTTATCAGTAGAAGGATGTCCAATAGAGTGGAAACTATTATTAACAGAAGGTTCATTATAATGACCGTCAAATGGTGGGACACACATTTGCAGTGCCTGACACATAGCATACTCTTTAGTGAACAAAGCTAAGCCTAAATATGACAGTAAGAACTGGATGACTTCTGAATAAAAGGGTTGGACAATTACTGTTATATAGACGGGAGAGAATGTAAGCTTACTATGGATAAAATGTAATTCTGCGTGGAAAGAGGAGCTATCGTGCAAAAGCAATATTTTTTTATTAATAGGCCATAGTATATTGAAAGCAGACATAAAGAATTGTAAAGAAATAACTCGAACCAAGCATTGAATTCGATGCGGTAATAGCAAATTAATGAAACTGTAATTCTTAGGATCTGAACATAAAATTGCTTTGGTGTGTAGGAAACTGATACAGAATATCTACCGGCCTAAATGTGCCGCTTCACAATCCAAAATTTTCCATATGGAGAGGCAGATTACCTTTTTTGTTCACTTCTGTGAAGTCGTCTAGTTAAACAACACAATAACATCATCAGTAATTCGTCTGGTGATTTAAAAGCGGGAATGAGGGGTCTACATTCATGAAAAATATGCTCTTCTTGCTTTCTGTTATCACCAACAATATTAACTCCTATGCTGTACGCTAATGGAATATTTGATTATTTTTAACAATACTCGAGATTCTCCCCCCTCCTACAACAAGAGGTTTTGGTTCTGAAGTGTGCAGCTATGACCAACTTTACAGTGATTCGTTCAGTCTCCCTCCATTTCGGATTATTGACGATTTGGCCAAAGCTTCGTAGAGGCTTCAGGCTCACCTGTGTCAACTACGAAAGAGCACGTAAGGAGATATTTTTTGTTTTCAGCCATTGAACGTTGTCGTCTATTAGAATTTGTTACGAATTTATTGTTGGAGCGGCCAACACTCGTTAATTTAGCTCGGTTCATTTGATTTATGTGTCATGCTTCTAACTGTCACAGAACAGTCAGTCCGCATAAAAACGTTTTGTGATCATGATTCCTTCGAGCTTATATGAATATCTGTTACGTCATTAAAACCAATCCTGGTAAGGGTCAGACAGTTTGTCAACTTGAACTGTGGTTGTACTTTTTTCGATGAATAGTCAGCAACGAATGAAGCATTAACGATGACGAACATGAGAACAAAATCAGGCCGCGGGACACGCAATACTATTACTGCAAACAGTACGATTAATTGCAAAAAATAAGTCAACCTGTTTGCTTTGGCTCCGTACAGTACAGCAATTAGCCATCATAGGCATCCAAGGGGCCGAAAACGCAACGATAAGTGCAGGCAGCCAGCTGACAAGAATGGGCTGACGAAATGCAACCGAAGTAATCTGGAGTGTGTATAAATAATCGGTTTTCAGGCAGATCGATTGGTTGACACTGTCGTGATGGCTGGCGAGTGGTAGGGAATTTTGGTTAGCATAAACCGAACAGTTGATCGCAACTGTTGCTTTCCCATAGGCTTTCCATTTAGCCCCTTTCGGAAAGTAGCAATCTGAATTTCGATATTGCTACGGCTCATCAGTAGAGCACACGGCAAAGACCAAATTTCGCATCACGCTTTCGTGAGGCAACCGTGTTGAACACAAGGTCACTCACCTCACATTAGGCACGGCTGAATTATCATATGTAAACGCTCGGCCACACTCAGATTTGAAACAGTTGGTTCCTGTCATAAAGTTTAACACAGCAGTAAAAAGACAGACATTAGTGGATGCTAGCACTTCGTATTACCTCTTCAGTATCAAATGACAACCGGATATAACTGTCCTGTTAAATTCAACCGATGACCCATCGACTATGACTTCTTCACGAGTTAAAATCACAGGCGTCCCTATTTTGAAGTCAGCTGCGTCACGGGAGCGTCCCGGGGTGCTAGTCCTGACCGGCGGGAAGGACATACACTACTGACAAGCTTTAACAAGACCGAAAACTAGGGTTTATTTCAAAACGCCTGACTGGAGAATCTATGGGAATACAACGTGTCCTGATGACCAAGTAGAAAGAAGTGTTCATAAGGGCGGCTAAGGCAACAAATTACTGACAGTAACAGGTGTTTGCGTATACAGGTGAAAATTAATAACGAGTAGGGGCGAACCGGGGAATCCGGAATTGTGAATGCAGAATTTGGGAATGAAAGCAGCAAACTAGCAGTCACATATAGTTACGGAAAAGAGTGAGACAGAGTCAATCGAAATGAAGCGTGATATCCGTGAAAGACCTACAGAGGTGAGCGGTTTCAGCGAAGGAGATATGGGTTTGGGGTCGAAGACCACACCATCCGGATTCGGACAATTTGTTTGTTTCAGTATTCAGTGGAAGTCCGTTCATCCGGAAAGAAATCAATAAAACAGACTGTGGCACCGTTCTTGCGCATTATAGCAAGTATTAAGGACAGGGTGAAATGGTGAGTCTAACAATGTATTGAGTAGATGGGAATATAGTAACGGATTAGAACATCTAGAAGAGGAACAAACGACCTCTGGCGGAAGGTCAGTTCAGTTATTAATAACCCCGTAAGAAGAAACTGTTGATTGAAGAATGACTAACACCGGAGCTTGTGAAATTTACCGTCACAGCTTCCTCGACGACCACCAATCACTTGGATGAGGGACTGATCGACGAGAAGTATGCTAAAGAAAATGTGCATAAGAGTTAAACAACTGCAGAGTCGTCAAAATTCGGATGGATACAGATAAAAAAATTTTAAGTCGTACGTCACTGACTAGCTTGGTAACTGCGCTCTGAACACACTTTTGAAGGGAACCAACTGTTTTGAAAACAGATACCACAAGTTTAGATCACACATACGCGAACATGTACTGAGTTAAGCTTTTCATCCTTGGTCTGCATAAGCTTAGCATCGATAATCACCATCGAACCTTGTTCCTCAACGGAGCAGAAGTGTCTAGTGGATATTTAAGAATAACACACCAGTGTGAACTAGCGTATAAAGTGGTTTAAAACCTCTTCGTTATCAAAAGCTACATTGAAATGTGGTTTGTACCGTCGTACGAAATGTATGCACAGTTTAGTGGTAAATACTTATCGAATAGAGGAGGACAAAACATACTAGATTAAAGCGAACCGATACTTCCCGGAAACGAAGCTACAGTACGGATGAACTTCACACGCGGCAGCCATGCGAGACAGTTCCCAATTTATTCGAGAGAGAAAACACCTGTATTTCTTCATTGATACAAAACAATACTTATTCGTAAGATTATCGGTTTTGGTGGGGGAAATTAACAACTGAAAGAAAAGAGTTTAGTATAATGTGATCACTGCAAAGGGCATCGTGGAAGCATAAACTTAACCAACACTAATTCAAGTTTTAAAGGTTTGTTCACAGATGAGATAAGAAGGGACAAACTGTGTTATACATGAGGTCATGTACAGAAACATGTTGACTGATCGAGTTCGTTAAGTGGATAAACATCCACGAATAAAAATAGGCGTAAAATAAAGTACTCCTGAAAACCGCAGAGGATAGTAGGCAGGAGGAGTGGTCGTAGCAATAAGGTGAAACCGTTTGTATGGGTGTGTGCTTAACAGCACCAGCCCTTACAACGCGACCGAAGAGGTGAGTGGAAGTGTGTGCAACTGGACACGCTCCTCTCGACACAATTCGCAGTAGACTGTTAACTTGAAAAGCGAATAACTGCTTGGATGCGCTCCACAGTTTGGGGAGTAGACTTTCCGAAAAGCAGTGACTTTCCCCTCAGATATTCTCGAGTTAAAATTCACAGTATAAACAATTACTGGATCAGTTGACGTCAACAGTCAGATCGGATTGACAAAACTGAGTTAACTTAACTCGAAGTAAACTTCGACGAAGTGCTTAAGTTCACGTCTGGAATATGTAATCGATAGCAGTGTTAGGTCCCATGGGATGTAGAGTGTAAATGACTGACCGTATGCAGCGCGGTCCGTTCCATTCTCACAAGTGTATAGACAGTTTATGGCCACACGGTGTCTGGTAAACTCTCCATCGAACATAAAGCAGAAATGGTATTGCAAGCATAGCGGAATATGCGGAAGGAAGTGTGATAACTTGTTCTAACCACCACAAGTTGAAGAGTAGTTCCTATTAGCCAAGTCAGTGTTCTGGTAAGTTGCATAAAGGACAAGACCACATCACGGTCCAGCTACTCTTTAAACCGTCAAGTTTGAAGGTTTGGTTTGCAATGCCAATAATTTGAGTTCTTGTGATGACAGAGCCACAGAGTGTAAACGTTAAACATGTTAATGGGCTATTATTTGGTGACCATAAAGATCACTCCATAGTCTGCCACGTTTCAACCTCCTGAGTTGAAACTTTCGTGTATACGTAGGCACAAACGAACAGAATAAAACCAGAATAAATGTGTGAACAGATACATGTGGTGTGGGTTTCTCGGGAAACTGAAGACCAAGCGTATTGGGGTTGTCTCAATTCGTCAGATATAGTCAAGTGAATCTGACATTTTGACACGTCTTATTTACAGTTAGATTGTACCAGAACAACTGGACGCCAACAAGCAGAAGTTTATCTACCGTTGGCTAGTAGCTGTGAGCTGGTACAAACAAGCCGTAGGTGCCACCCTTTGGTACAGTAAAAAAAATCAATATAATTTATTGGTTAGAATACGACTGAGATCGCTGGGGCATCTTTAATTTCGGAATATCTTGAGAGCAATCAGTAATTCATTTTACTGGTAACGTTTCACTCCTCATATGCAAGCTTTTTCTGACCATTTGCTTTTCCAGTTGAGCTCATTATAAAACACGAGACTTATTTAGTTGCATGGATTCGTAACCGCCACAATCAGTCAGTTTTCATTAACATACACCTAATATGGTGACTATACACCGCAAAGATAAAATGATACGATGACCTGTGTTTTGTTCAGTCCTTGGCAAAAATGGGATGTAGGACCGGAAAATTTGTGACTAAACAATGAATTATATTACAGCATTCTAGAAAAACCTGAGAAATCTAATCTTGTTCATTTCGTGTGTTACATCTGGGGACTTCGATCATACAAGATGTCTGATGTCGGCCGCGTCAAGTGTATGCAAAAATGAAGGCATGTTACACATTAAAGGTGTACAACAATAGCATCCAGGTTGAATAAAAAAGGATACAGCTGGAATAAGTCACGTGGCCTCTGAGATGTGTTGTACATCGACAGCGACACATTTAAGGCGTCCGGGAGTATAATATGATAGACGTAACGTAATTAACTTTTCGGTTGACTCACACTTTGGGAAGATATTTCAATGGATAGTGCTTTTCTGGCCTACGAAATAGTGGAAGTCTCCAGGATTTGATCACAACAGTTGACGGAGTTACGCATGCATATGTGCACCGAGGCACTCCATAAAATTCCAACTTTAGGGCTGCTGGTGATAATTTGAATATTTTCATACCGTTCGATAGTGCACCCTGTGGGACATCCTGACAAAGTTAACTTCGGTCTGTTAGAAATATTAATGTTCTGACGAACAAAAACGTCAGGGCACCAAAATATGCAACCCCACACTAGGAGATGATACCGCTCCAGTTGACAGAAAAAACATGTCCAAAGACAGCAAGTGGTTTGTTGTCTATGTTACTAAATCACACCAGAAGATCGACTGTTTAACATGTGAATGCAATAATCGACCTGTCCCATTGTCTTACATGGAATCCACCAAATGGTCCAAAAGGCTGACTGTCTAGTGAAAATTTCTGAACAACTGGAATCCACCGATACCACTGTACAGTACTGAGCTTGTACCACTTGGCTGTACAGAGTCTAGTGAAACAGAGTTGTTGAATGAGTGATATTCGGTAAAAATCACGTGATCTACCGGCAAAGAGGAATGCGTAAAAGATACAGAAACAGGCTGCTGATTACGATCTATATGAATAAATATCCGGCTACTGCATACGTAAGTGCGGAGAGAGCAAGTATCATGCCCCTTTAATGTCAAGTTTGGATCAACTAACGGACACCAGCCGCCGATGTTCAGTTTTGCTCAACAGTACACAGTCCACGAGGTTGGATACGATCACAAAAGGAAACAATATTTTTCATAAATAAAAATGTATTAACTTGAGAACTAACCTGCACGACATTGTCCACTTACAATCGGCTAAGCCGGTCGACTTGTCCAGACATATTTGGTGGCAACGTTCCTGAAATAGCCCGCTACGGTGATCGAAGTCAAAGGACGCTTGCAAACAAACATCATCAAATATGGTTTGCTCTACACTACTTGCAGTTCCATTCACAACGAGTATCTGGGGTAAACCCAGAGGAATAGAACCAACAGGTATAGGATTGGGAGCCTTTGTGCTTTATCCGACCAATGCTGGTCATCCAGATAACAGGCTAATACGAAACTAGAACTCTTATCTCTCGGAAATAAACAGTAAAGAAATTCCAGCATAACCACTAAAACTAGTAAGCAATATATTGCAAATAAAAGGCAAGAAGTAGTTCAAGATAGGAGTACATATTGGTAGATTAGGAAGAAAGACAGAAGTTCAAATATGAATTGAAGACCAAGGAGAAATTTCGACGCATAGTGTACCAACAAAGCTGACAAAAAGAACAGATGACAAGCCAATTCGACACAGCGATGGTGGTCGTTAGGGGATATGAACAAAAAAAGTTGCAATTGACTTAACTTACGTTCAGCATCTGTTCGTTGATGGCGTGTTATGAATAGCTTGATGGCCTAACGATCCCAGATGGTCAGCACATTCACGGTCGTATTCATCTCAACGCCATGTGATCATACCACCACAACTTATTATTGTTTTGCGTATTGTGTGTTTGAAATGGTTGCGCAAATGTAGCTGAATGAACTTTGAACCCCCATCCAGATCGTACTCCTCCAGGGGATTCAGTTCAAGGTTACATCCTCTCATGATCTAAAATCGATATAACAACAAGAAAAACATACTTGAATAACATCCTGGTATCTGACCACCAGTGTTCAGCTGACATGTTTCCAGTTGCCCCCGCAGTGCCTGTTTCGAACTCCGTTCGTTGACCATTCTGCAGATGGGTGCTAGTCAGCGAGGCTGGTTAACGTTCGCGGGTTAAATTTAGACAATCAGCTTAAACAGGCCGTCAGGGTACAAATAAGTATGCAACAGCAAACACAGACAACCGACAGACAAACAGGGACTGACAAAATGCGCTCAAATCAGTCTGATATGTGACTAAACGTCTGATCTTCGGCCAGACCCATTAACCGATGACAACAGCTGATATAAAGGCCGTGTACAAACACGTGGGTATTGAGCGAGCGACAGTGAAAAACGCGCACATGGGGAAAAGCAATAACTGGGACAGACGAACTGAAGAACTCAGTATTTTCAGTGCTGACCATGAGAAAAATAACGGCAAGCGATTAGCCAGGCCTTGTGATGGGAAGAAGCGAGACAGAGTCAATCGAAGGGAATTTTGATATCCGTAAATATCCTACAGAGACTACACAGTTTCTTTGTTATAATGGTCTTTCGTTACAGCGCCGTTCTGCTGTAGCAGGCTGCATCTTAAATTTCGCATTCAAGAGTATCGACCCTGTCCGATGTTCAGTGATTGTACAAGCGTGTATGGTGTAGCCCAAACAAAGGTGCCCTAGTCTGAATCGCATTCTTAACTCTCTTTATTGCTATTCTACCAGTCCGAACTATCAATCGTCAAGGTCATTAAATTCTTATTGGTTCTTCGCTTGGTTAACTTCATCCGGGGCCACATATCTGTATACGCATCCCACCTTCCGACTTGCGGTACAACAATCGTGCTATAATTTCTGGAATGAAATGGAAATTTTCTGTGAATACGATTATCACTTACCGTTCATCGTCCACAGTAGACCAATCTGCTAAGTCAAACTGTAGAAATAGAAGCTGGTATCAGTTTACTGATGAGTAGTAGGGGATTCGGCTAATTTCAAGTTGTACATCATCCACAATTGATCGCAGTTGTCGCATTCCCATAGACATTCCAGTCGGCCCATATCGAACGGCAGAAGCACTAGACTCGAGTTTCGCTCTCATCAGAGCTCGTCAGTAGTGCATATCCTCCTCAATGCCGGGACTAGAACCACGGCCACGCTGTTCATAAGATTTTATGCTATGAGATTTTATCAACTATGTTCATCAAGTCTGATTGGAGGCAGTAGAAACAGTACGTACGGTGTATTTGTGATTCCACTGGTCGGTTCCATCCAAATGTGCCAGAAACGTGAGAGATTCATCTGATTGGAGTTGTCAAATTATATAGTCGGTAAAGATGTTCCGGTATTTTTACTTTTAATGATGAAGTGGTTTGTGTGGTTCCACTCATCTAAAACAACATAAGGTACACTCAAAAGTGAGTTATCCCATTCCTAACATTACGCAACTTTCAAAATCGTTATTTTCTCCTCAGTACAAGATTAACGAACGATTGTGACAGGTGAATTTGCCAGCGAGTTGTGAAGCGACAGCTACAAAGGTTACAAGGATGTTTTCTACTTCTATGTACAACTCTGTAACCCGTCCAAACCTGGAAGCGCGTACACAAGTTTGCCTTTCTCATCGGATGTGCTCCGAAATTCACAACTAGAAGAAAATTGATACTCAAAAGGCTAACCCGTTGACAGCGACTAGCCGCTTAAGGTCAATCCTCAAACTGTTACAGACATCACAGGTGTACTGATTGCAGATTGCGGACTAGCAGTTCGCAAACAGCAGTGTGCCATGGCCATGTGTCCATCGACTGGAATTACACGACGACAACCAATCAGTAGTGTTCTGGTTATCTTGCTACCATTGGTCCGACTACGGCCAAACAGGCGAGCCCTGCGCAACTCAAACAACAGGAGAACGCGGGGCGATTCGTGTCTGTCTGTTTCATATTCATTTCATACGTATTGCCACCTGTAAAAGTGCTTGTAATCCGAAATACAAGTTGTAACTGTATCCAAAACTCTCGGTTTTACACTTCTACTGTATCAAAGCTAGCTTTGGGTTCGAGCTAGTTCGCTACTTGCTATTAGTTCCAGGAGTTCGGTTACTGTCGGAGGCTTCATTCTCACTCGCAAGTCCTCCACACACCAGGTCATCCACTGGCAGACGTGGTAAATAAGGACGAACGTTCGAGGGTTTATTGAGAGAAACATAACACTTTTGCAATTGAAATACGTTCACTAGGAAACGTACTGTCCAATTCTGTGGTCATGATTACGAGACTTCTGACCCTAACCAGTAGGCACAACTAGCAATACAAATTTCCTGGAGACGCTCGTTACAATCTGCTGTAAGGCAATAACACATACACATCAGTCAGAATGGCATCTCAGACTGCAAAACGGCTGCTGCCTTCGGATTTAATCACGTTCCGCGTACAACTGTCAGCCGTTCAATGAAATTATTTTCTGACAAACAGGGAAAAAGTGGGCGAACAAGAAAATACCATTTTCTTTTCCATGTAAAACTGTGAAAGCTGCGTAAGGGGAATGAGTCTTGGTTTGGTCACGTCATTATTAATTATTCTTTCTACACTGATGTTAAACAACAGCCGGTATATCGGGATAACACACCGGTCAATGAAACGGATGTAGGTGATTATGAAAACTAGTGTATATTATTCCAAAAAGCAGATATGGTAAAGTAGGAACATGTGTTGCCGCATGATGAGAATATCATCATGATAGGAGGCCAGAAAAACGATTGGAAAACTCCACGGGTATTCTCAACTATATCTCTAAAATACACCGTTCCGCACAGATTTTCTGCAGTTTGCCATACATAAGTGAACACAAAAAACATTCATCCGGAATGAATAAAACTACTTGTTGTTTCTGGTAGTGTCTGTGTGACGATAGTTCACGTCGACTTTAGTCAATATAATCGTCATGACCTTCGTCAGTTTACCAGACATTTCAGACGGGCTCAGAACGTGGATCAGCACAAGGATAACAAACTTTGCAGTCAGTTGGAATCCGGAAAACAAACTGGTGAGTCAAGATGTTGCTTTGTCATTCAGAAGTAAGGAACGCTGAACGATTTCCCATCTGAAAGTGACGTCTTCGAAGATGAAAGTAGAGGTAAGAGGGGCAAACAACAGGGCATCGTCAGGATACGAAGAATAAGTAAAGCAGCCCAGGGCGAACGATGTAGAGAAGTGGGTACACATACGATGGCGAGATTCAACTGCATTTTATGTCTGGTCCTCGCCCCATCGAGGGACGCCAACTATTCACCTCTATCTGTGGCTTGAGAGCAGTTTCGAAAAAATTCTATGCAGATGTGCGGTGACAAACTTGCAACCATTTAGATGAGGCATATTTTCAGATTTTGAAACCTACGTTACTACTGCGACCACGGTCAGTAACCCAATTTATAAGTAAAATGTGATCTCTGATGAGTAGTCAGGGATTTGGTTAATTTCAAGTTGAACAACACCCACAATTGATCGCAGCTGTCGCATTACTATAGACTTTCCAGTCGATCCCATTCGAAAGGAACCGACTGGAAAGTCTATGGGAATGCAACAGCTGTGATCAATTGTGGATGATGTTCGATTTGAAAATGTGATCTATTGCGGTGTAGCAATTAAACGGTAGGAGGAGCGCGCACCTAGAGTCTATAAACCACTGGCGTAACAGTCATGATAGAAAAATAAGCAGACCACCTGTTGACGGAATATGACTCTAGGCAACTGATACCAGCGCTCAATATGCCAAAAAGCGGAAACGGCTGTCGTATTAAAAGCAGTGCGTCTGGCGTTCATCCCCTGTCTTACTGGCGAGATTCAGTCGGCTGAGCACTGGAGATACAGATTGCTTTCAACCTTAACCACTCTGAGCGATAAGGTTGGCTTAATAGATGTGGGATTTAGTAGGTGGTGCTGTTGCCTTCGAATCCTCGGTAAATGGATTTGTTGATAGTGTAGAATCGTGTTTGATAGACAATACGTCACAAACAAACAGGGTGAACTTTCCTAGATTCAAAGCACAACCAAAATGACTTCGAAGTTATCACAACGTTCAATAACAAATTTACAACTCCACGGTTGTTTAACAGATGACCGTGTTATGACGTGATACGCATTGGCTCCAACATGAATGAGCACGGCCAGCTGTGCGCAAAATCAAACGAAGCATGACACCCAAATACTGTTCCGTGTTAGGAACACGCTAACTAAACTATCATTCAGGTCAGTTATTCGGAGTGACACGTGGCTAACAGACATGGCAGCACGACCAAATGGAATGACTTCTTCATCTAATTTCTTCAGACTAAACAGGAGATGATAATGAAAGGTGACCTCACCTTGGGCTAGTTGGGTGCACAGATATGCGAACATCATGGCTTTTTTCTAACGAGATACGGCCAAACTGGCGAGTATTTTTTTGTTTCAAATCGGTGTAGTTAATTGAACAGTCTCATCGATGTCGAACCTCCTTCAATCATGGAAAATATGGGGCCTAATTAAGTCAATAACTTAAACTTTCCTGTTCTTATACGGAAAACAACCGTGTGCCTTATAAAAGTTGCGACGAAATAGCTGTTTAGAATGGACAAAGGCGATGAATTTCTGATTTACGGTGTGGTGTTTCCCTGTTCCGGGTCTACTCGACAACGGTTCTGAGCGGTCCTAAAGGCGTTTTGCTTCGAACCCCATAGGTATAGCTGTCTCACTATAGAAACTAAGTCACAATTGTGGATAGCGATTATCAGTTTGCAGAAGGTCAGCTGTGAGGACAGTGCTGGAATTGTAGTTGTCGACCACGTATCACGTCCGAAGTCCTGTCTATACACCAGTTCAGCTTATTAACGCTTGATAGTGCGAAAGCTAATCGCAGCCGGGAAATGGTTTTCAGCCGGACTGTAAGGTTACGTACAACTGTTTACTTAACTAGTTTACTGCTGTACCTGAAAATGAGAGAAATAACAAAACGGAATGATTTAAACTAGCGTTGAATATTTGGCTGGATGTACTCATCAGGTTAAGGTCACCATTCGAATATACAGGATTTGAGGGACTTTTCACGGCACGATCTTAGTAATACCTGTTTGTAACACTAGACCGATCGTAAAATACGGACAGAACACGATGCATTCAGTATAGGCTGATACCTCGTGTTATATTTTCGAACACGCTTCATCACTGTTACGGCCATAAGCAAAAAAACAGAATGTATATCCTCAAGATAACATGACCACACCGTCCGAAATTTGCTGCATTCTACCATAATCGGCTGAACTCGTACGGCCAAATGTAATTAGCAGGTCACCGTCCAATCCATTTGTAAATGACCATACATCAAACTGTTGTGGTCTGATAGAAAGTTCATAGTTACCTTTTCCCGATTTCTTACATCGACTAACCAGTACATCTATCCTGCGTATGTGTTCAGCTCAGCTGCACCCATTCACTCTGCCTCTCCTCTTCCACCTACAGTTCTTATGGATTGCTCGCAGTTGGCTCAAACTCTGACCGTCACTCTACAACAATTAAATCAGGCTGACAACATTTATGACACCTAAGAATGGAAGTAGTAGAGGAGAATAACTGTCTCCAACTGATGGCAATTATGTGGAGGTTGTTCAATATTTCTCCCTACTCCTGCCTACACATCAACATGTACCTGAAACAGAAATTTTCCCTAACGTTTGTTATGGATGCGGTCAAAGCTGTCGCTCTGTATTCCGCTTAAGCTCTGAAACTGTTCTCAGACCACTTCAATACATTTGGTAATTCAGATAACCCCTCTGAAAATGGGCCGGTGGATACAAAGTTGGCAATCGTGCGGTCAGTCCTTTGGTCTTCTATTCTCAATCCGGTGATCTAGAGACAGGATCGTCATCTCGAACTGCTTTTGTGTGATGATCAGGAGAGCAAACACACTGAAACCACAGCATATCCGGCTCAGCCAATGATAGCCCTTCAACCGCGGACTTCAGCGCAAAATTCAAAATTTCTCAATAAGAATATCCTCAACTGAGTAAAGGCATTCCGGGAAGAAATAGCTTACCTATCAGTTTTTTGTGTGGAAAAATAGGGGTCATCACTGGTTTCTTTCCGGATATCAACCAAACCATAATGGTAGGATTATATCGAAAGTCTGATTTCCAGCAGTCCTATAGAGTTTTTCATCTATGCAATGAATGACAAGATATGCTGTCCTCCTTGGAAACGGTTCACTCGATTCGATTTCACATAACGGTGCACAATAGACTGGAATTTGGTAGTTGTCAACCACATACCTTGAAGTAATTTTATTCGTACCGATTGACTATTTTCTCCTGTTATTCACCAGACGGAGTTCATGGATGTCTCTGGCGAACCGAGCTGTTGTACTCACATATGGAATTATGTGAACCCATTCCAGTAGACTCAGTATAATTTCCTTAATAGTGATAACCTTTGTTTTCTCCGACAGGTACATAAAACCGATTGAGCTGACGTCAAAAGAGCCCAGAGTATTTTCCAACTTACACTAGAGCAAATCATTTCAGAAATGACTATGTATAAGACAGATTGGTTAACTAATCTGCCGGAAGATAAGATATAATCCTCAATGAACCAGACATCCAGCGATGTTGAGAAGCCGAGCGCTATATCTCCTGGTCTCATAGCAAAATGCACGGAGATGCTACAAGCAAAATCACAACAAGACATGCTTACTCTAGCCAACCGGCCAGTGGCGAACGTTTGGCAGTTTCCAGGTAGCACTTTCAGTAACAAATCTCCCATGAGAAGTGGTTAAAACAATCCAGTGTCGCACGCATACAGAACTACCCATGTTTAATGAGTTATATAGTACAAAAGACGGTGGTGCTCTGAATAATGCACACGTTGGTATAGACAACATGCACTGGTACCAACACCAATTAGCGGTAGAACCTTTGGGAATCAAGAGTCTGAGAGGTTTACATGAACGACAAATCAGTTGCTAAAACAAGGAAGTTACAGAATGACGTATGGTAAGTCCTGCCGCTTTTGAATTACTTGACAAGACGACGTAGGGAAATTTTAAACCAAAGCAACAAAAGCACCTAACATTAACTTAAAGGTTTGTGGTCTCTATCGCAGCCATTTTTCCTAGAACCTGGATTAACGAAGTTGGACGGAACCGCCAGGAAATTCTGATGAAAAATGGTTCCAGGTGGCAGAGTGCGAACAAGGACCACACTAGACTCAACATTAACGGAATAATCCACAGACTTCCGGTGAGGGTTGCCTACCCCTTGGATACAGATAATTTGAACATAGCCTACAAATATCAACAATGGTACACCGGTGGTGGGCATTGACGTCTGGTTGACATGCAACAAAGATAAAAGGAGTAAATCCTAACATAATGAAAGGGAGGAGATGGGATTTGGTTCCGGGGATCACTGCTTAAACCGAAGGAGTCAATCAAGTCGTAACTAACAAGACGGTATCCACAAGACAGCTACTTACGGCTTTCATCGCTTTACTTCATTAATTGCCATCAAACATCCTTGTTCACGCCACGTAACCCGACTGGCTCCATATTCTCTAATATTTCCAATCATGGGCTGGATGGGTCATGAATATCCTAGCCGGGTGTACGAGCGTTAGTTGATACACTCAGTTCCCTTTGTTAAGTCACCGTATCTTATGCCACTGAGTTAGGTAACATGACAAGGCGAACGACGGGTTAGTAAAACATACGGTACACTTATTTAAATCTGTACCGTGTCCAGATCTGAGTCAAGCGAGCTGGACCGATCCTCACGGTTGAAAACCCTCCTTCTGACCCCCCCAAAGTTTGCCCGTCGAAGAAGTCCACTGGGTGTCACTGAAGACATTAGAAATACGAATATTTTGGTACGCTTCATAACCACAACCCTCAACGGCTAAGGTTCGCAGAAGTAAAGTTGTAATTTTATGAATGCAACAATCAGGTGAGACTGCTTGTTTGTTCGGCAGAGGTCAACGACTATGCTAATACGATCGGGGGACGATTGCAAACGATGCAACGTAAGATTCTCGAAAACAACAAAGAAACGTGGAAATACATTCAAATGACAATATGGTTACAATCACATAACACAAACCAAGTAAAACGGTGGCTTAAAACCGGCTTTCCCGACCTATACTGCTACCATCACCAGGTGGTCGGACTTGTGTACTGTTTTGATCCGGCAGGCTATGCTGACTAGGACTCCGGTCCTTCCAGGTGCAACCTCGTCAGACAGGCCAAAGGAGAGCATTCAGATGAAAAGCAGTTATACCCATAGGATTGTATGTCGCACTACTGACCGCGTCGGAATGCTTAAGTAGTGAGGCACGATCCTATGAGCATACAGCAGAACTATTTTTATAGTTGCGGCACTGCTGTCTTCCGTATCAAAAAGAAAAGAGTTGGAAAAGGCACCCTCAAACAAACAACACTCCGATCGCCCAACAGTTGACCGTGACTGCCGGCGTATTATCCAATATGGTCGAAAAAAAATTTGTTATCTCTCAAAAGCCTGATGTAGCTTCGAGTACACACACTGCGCCCTGCAGTGCTCAAAATGAGACATCAATGTTTTATTCAGTGCATCTTCGGGATAAGCAAACCCATCACTGCCAACTGAGTCAGACTATTGAGTCATTAGCTCCGGTTGGGGTCCTCCAAGAAAACCCCATATACTGTTGTCTCGCTGGTCAGACTTTTGAGTCAGAGGCTCGGGGTGGGGTCCCTCAAGTCAACCCCTTTCCGCGGCATAAACGACCAGGAAGTATCAGAAGTTATCGCTCTCTTGACAGTGGCATTACTAACCGATCTCGACTTTTCCCTGTTGTTTTACTCTCTATTTCTTCTGCTTTCCATATGCCTTCGGGCGATTATTGTTTTCTGAGGCCAAGACAACTGATAAACATTAGCGCACTCTCCGACAAGTCGGTCAGCAAGCCGCTCTGGCTAGTACTCTCTCAAGTCTGGAGCTTGATGTGTGCTGTGTGTCGGAGACGCGAATCAATTTGAGCTCACATCTAGGTAACTGTCGATCCAAACGCTTCTGTCTCAGGGTTTCTGGCGACGCTGAAGCCGAATCTCGCGGTCAACCTGGGGGTGGGAATCGCACTGAGTTCCAGAGCGCAGCATTGCATGCTGAGGACTGTCGTGCCTTTCGGAGCAACCACCTGGACTCGCACCATGCTGATGTGCGTGCCCGTTTTGTTTTATCATTTGCCCAGAGGTCCTACGCTCGTAAATGCAAAGTGCTTAACTGGCATTCGATCGATGAGAATGTAAAGAACGCTTACCAAAAGGCGTTGGTGAATAAGTTGCCCAGTTCGAGTGAGAGGAAGAATCCTAATGAACACTGGGAACAAATCGCCAAAGCTATGAAAGCATGCCGTGAACAGACATGTTCCGAAGGAGCTGTTTAGTTGCGATAGAACTGGATTTCTATCACGTCGATAAGCCTCATGAACAAGCGTCGATCGATCCCACCTGGTTCTGAATATGATAACAACCGTCAAGAACTTAAACGTAAGCTGACTAAAAGCCTGCGCAAACACCGTGAGTACTACTTGGTCGAACAATCGCAAGAGATGGAAAAAGCCTTTTTATCTGGGAATAGCAGAAGGCTTTTTTTTACCCTGATCCGTTGTTGTAATGGCCGTCAAATCGGTGTAGGTGAAACCATATGTGAAAAAGATGATTCACTCATCATCAATCAATCGCGCCGACTTGACAGGTGGGTTGAACGTTTTGAAGAACAGTTCAGCCGGCCTCAACCAGATCATGTGGACGACGAGACCCGATTGGTCAGTTACTGCATTCCAGACGGTCCTCCATTGGAAGCAGAAGTGGTCCTGGAGCTCAAGTTATTGAAACGTAATAAAGTTCCTGGCCCATACCTCCTCTTCCCTCCTCTTTTCAAGGATGCTGGAGAGAGGTTGATATCAGAACTGACAAAACTCCTCCAGACGATCTGGCAGACTGAAGAGGTATTTCGTGATTGGTGCCTATCAACAGTGATTCCCGTATTCAAAAAGAGGACCCGAAGTCTATGTAACAACCACACAGGTATCAGTTTAATGTCTACTGCGTCCAAGTTACTCACTGGCCTCATTTTACGTCGGCTCACTAAGCCCAGAGAAAGCCAGATACGTGAGGAACAGGCAGGATTTCGATCCGGTCGAGGGTGTGTTGTTCATATTTTTACCTTGCGACGGATCTTGGAACATCGGCGTCGTTACAGACAACCGACAGTCGTGGTCTTTTTGGACCTAAGGGCTGCTCTCCAGTCAATTGCCCATAACGTTATCTGGAGCCGTCCCCTTTGCAAGGAAGCATAAGAGAAATATGCGAATCTATTGAGATCAATGTATGCTCACTCTGCAAGCAGGGTGAGGGTTTGTGGACAACTGACTCGGACATTCATCACTTTCAGTGGTGTTCGTCAGGAATGTCCGATTTCCCCCTTTCTGCTCAATTTTGTCATGGACGACATTCGGGAGGGTGCGCGTAGCGAATCCAGTGGTTTTGGTGTTGTGCTTCTTCCTGGCGCTAGATTGACCGATTTGAAGTACGCGGACGACATTGTCTTACTTAGCCCCTCAGCCGAAAACATGTAGAACATGTTCAACAAGTTGAGTGAACAAGCTGGTTTGTATGGAATGCGCTTCGCACCTTCAAAGTACGAAGTGCTGTTACAAGACTGGGGCATTTCCACTCCTACTTTGCCAATCTGCGTCATCTCTGGCGTCGGAAAGACGTTCGGTTGTCGCTGAAAGGAGTTGAGTATATAATGCTTGTGTACGTCCTGTTTTGCTCTATGACTCGGAAACGTGGCCTGTTCACAAAGAAGATATCAACAGACTCGCTGCGTTTGACCATCATTGTCTCCGCCAACTGGCCCATATTAATTGGACTGATCGCGTGAGCAATGCGACGCTCGGGATGCGCGATCAATTGGTCGACTAACCACGGTACACAGCTTGCGATGGTTAGGTCACGTACTTCGTATGTCAGTTGATTGTTTACCGCACCAGGCAATATATACTGAGACCACCAACAGTTGGGTGAAATCACGTGGTGGTCAAGCAACAACGTGGTCACGAAATGTGAAGACCCTGACTGCTCCATTGAGCAAAGTGAGTAGATGTCGCGTGCCTGGATGGGGTTCTCGTGATCACTCAAACCGCTGGTTAGAGACGCTATCTGAGATGGCGGTGTGTCTCAGTCAATGGCGTACCTGCATCCATACCACTTCTAGTTCTTTCGTTTAGTCTTTTATTAATTTCCAAACCTCTTAGTAGCGTTTTCTTCTAGGATATTCCACATCAATGTTGAGGCGAGCGGCGGCCCGAGCCACTATACTTTTTGATCAGGCCCACGGCTGTTACGATGATGATGAAAACCGGCTTCCGAGCATCCTAGAAACTGCTCCAGCCAGCCAACATCTTTTTCACAATAAAGCACAAAATGTCCCCTTATCATTCGTTAAGTTCGAACATAACACTTCCATGGAATTGTTCTTACCCTAAGGCTTATTCAAAACCGGTTATGTTCGAATAACCAATACGGTACTTTGGAAAGCAAGCCGAACATGTAAAATGCAAATCACAGGTCTAAGATGTGTTTAAGGATAATGATATGCAAAAGCATGTGACGAACAGCATTCAGAACAAGCTCAACTGTTACACACGAAGCATTCAAAAATCAGTTGAATAAACCGCTAACTTCCGTTACGACAACAAAAAGGCTATTTCAGCACATACTTATGAGAAACGGGAGTTTTGCATGCTTCGGAGGCGAATGGAATAGCGAAGTTAAGTAAAAACGCGGAGTGTTGCACTCACGTTGTTGGAAGATCAGAAGTCAAACATTTGCATTGACAACGCTTCCTAAGTGATCTAGATATGGCAATGAAAGGTCTAAAGACGCAGTTCCACAGCGAATATAAGCATGAGTGGAATTTACAATTCGTACAATTTATTTTTTCCCGCCTGATATAACGACTACCAGCCGTCCCACCTAGTGAGGACGATAGACAGGAAGTCTCAATACTCCAAAGAAAGCACGCTCAAACCAAATTCTTGATTTACTTGTCACATTATACAAGCATGAAATTAGACCGAATGCCGAATAGACGCCACGAAACAAACGCACCTATAAAAGGACTGAGCAGGCGGAAGAGTGGAGAGTTTGTGTAGGATCTACGTAACAACTTTGTAAAACCTTTTCATTCTAATATATATGGACTGTGTAAGTGGACTAAGAATGACATCGAGATGACATGCATAGGACTAATTAACGTCAGCCTTTTGTGCAGGCAAGTTGATCTGTTGTCATACAAGTACGTTCCTGCGTCTTAAACTGCGCGATGCAGGTGTATGACAGCTACTATCAGGTTACTCAAATCCAAGCTGAAACGGAATTCGGGATAACAGCAATTCGGACCCGTGACCATAAAATGTGCGGTAAGCGTGAGGTTACGACCACGGACCTTGTCCTCAGCTCAACACTAAACAACAGTAGATAGGCTTCAAAGTATGTATTCAGTTTGGTTGATTAAAAAGTCAAATTAACAACGGAAATGTGCCTGTTATTCTTATTTCTTCGGCGGTTCCTCGGTCTCGATTTTTCTAATCACGGCATCTACTTCGCTTTGATTGATTAAACGGACGTAAGTCTTCCCACCGCGTCGTTGTAAGACTCCAAGTTCTACCTAGAAAGAAATATGGTTTAAAAAAATGATCAGTTATGTGACCAATATGCCTACAAAAACGCTCATCGCTTAATAGCCTAAGGTGAACAAACACGTGATTGAGGACATAAATAGGACAACGACAATATTTGTGTTATTTGACGTGGCCTTGCCTTGTTATTTTTTGGCGTTTTTAATTGCGTGAATATTCCAAACTGTAAGTCTACGCTAGTAACGAAATTCTGTTTTAACGTAAGACTGAAAATCGCATATATGACAGGATTATTCAAGTAGCTATACTGCTAGTTCCTCGGTTAAAGTAAACCCATATTATTCTTTCGTTATTGAACTACGGGTTTCATCCAGCTGCCCAATCATTCGTACAGTGCTGACTTAACTGTGGGTTGCTGAGTTACGCGGGTGTCAAGCACAGTGTCATAAGATGCGTCCCCAGGTTGCGGATCTGAAAATAGCACTTTTTGATGATAAGGTAAGAAATGAACAATCACAGTAGACGCGGCCAGGTGATTTCATGGTCACGGGCTATGAAAACCTTAACGGTTCCGCTAGGCAAGATGGGTAAGAGCTGTCTATCTGGCTGGGGAGTACGCAACCACCCATGCCGCTGGTTGGAAACACACTCCGATATGGCATTGCGTTCGTTTGTTTACATTCTTTCCCTTCTTTCATCATCGCACATTTGCACTTATTTATTGCTTAGTAATTATGCACTGTTGTCGGAACCGATGGCAGCTCGACCCATTGTACCAAAGGGTATAGCATGAAGGTAAAAATAATTGACCGACTGACAGAAAACGAAGAGAAGTGCTGGAGAGTGCAGGAGTTAGGGGCTTTTCGTAAAAGTCATACGGGTCGTTTGGCGATACTATATTATGTACCCCGTCACAAAATAGTTTCATTTAGCGCAACCGAGGTTGTGAGTTTCCAGATGGCTTGCTAAATGACTAGCACAAACAACTTCACATGCCCTCGACAACCACGACAAACTTCGAAGATGATACATATCTAGCAACTGACGCTTAACAACAGAGTACAAAATGAAACTGGAAGTCTATGCGACAACCACAAAGTTAACAGATCAACCTCTATCGTGTCCAGGTAACTCAGTGACCTCATTTTACGTCGGTTTAGTAAACTTAAGGAAAGCAAGACACATGAAGAACAGATGAGATTCGATCCAGTCGGGTAAACTGACTATATACTCATCTGGTGAGAGGTCTTCGAAGATCGACACTCCCACAGGCAGCCAACAGTTACGGTCATTCGGGAACTAAAGACCGCTTTTAATTCGGTTGCCCGTAAAGCGCTTTGGAACACAGCACAACAGTCTCACAGGAACACGTGAATCTATCAAGATTATTGTGTGCTCATCTTTCAGACAATTGTTTCATGCGTCCCATCTCTTCCTTGTTCGAACTTGTCATAGACGACATTCTGGAAGGTGACCTTGAGAAATTCAATCAGCTTAATATTGAGTTCTTCCCTGGCACTAATTTGACCGACAAAAAGTATGCAGATGACATTAGCATGCTTAGCTCCTCAGCAGAGGACAGGCAGACCGCTCTGAACGACCGCGCCGGTCTATGTGAAATGCACCTTTCCCTTTTAGGACTGGAACACTTTAACTCCCAAATTCCTTACTGTAGACAATCTGCCTGAGACTGTGAGTCATCCTGTACAAGTGGACAGCACCATCTCGTCACTTCGCAGTACTGAGAAAGATATATCAATAAGAACAGCGAAGGCATGCGTTGAATTTCACGACCAACGTCACCTGCGGTGTCAAAACGACGTCCGACTGTGGTTGGAAAGAAGGTTATATAATCTGCAATAGCTGGGTCATGTAATCCACACGCTAGGTGAACGTTCACTGAGAAGAACGTTATCTACTGAGATAACCAATGGTTCGGCAAAACTGCGCGGCAGCCAAGCAATGAAGTTATCAAAAAATACTAAGATCATTACTAGTAAAGTGGGTAGGTGCCGCCTCCCCGGAAGGCAGCCTCGTGACCACTGAAACCGTTGGCTAGAGACACCATCCGAGATGGCGATTTGTTGCAGTCAAATATGAACATGCTTCTACCATACTTACAGTTGTTCTCAACAACTTTATTTCAGTTAGTTATCTCTTTATGATATTTGTCCCTCTAGGATATTTCACGTTCCCGATGAAGTAAACGGCAGTTCCAATCACAGTATCTTGTAGTCAGGGACACATCATTATGGATAAATGAATGAATGAAGGACGAAACCGGACACTAACGGCCAACGGGGTTTAGACTGGTTGCTGATAGTTGAGCTCTATGAGGCGCACAATTAATTGTGACCCGTATACTGGGTTGCAAGGCGTGAGTTGGACGGAGGTAACCCCAACACGAGCAATACAAGAGTCGTTCATTTTTAGCGGACACGAACAACATAACACAAATCAAGTAGGCCATGACAAGATCTGTTGACACAAGCCTCAACATAATTTTACGACGATAAAATCCACTGTACAACGTGACTTTTCTCCGTTACAATGATCTCATCATTTATCAGTAGGTATGTGCATTATGGCGGATCACAGTTACACTATTTCTATACTAATATTGAGTGTGAATGGAACCACGAGGTTTTAGCAGTGTTCAACTTCAAAGAGATCAGCATGTTGCAGATCCTAGCCAGATTGGACCACCGCTTGTGTACCAGAAACGGTGCGACACTGAGCTTGTTTACTTGTACTACGAAGTGAGAAGTCATCGGTCGGAGCGAATCTTCGATCCTAGCACCGTAATCTATTTGCGCTTACCTGCAGATAACTGTCGACCCAAGCGGGTTTTTCTCAGGATCTCGGGTAATGCTAAAGCTGAATCTGGTAGTCAAGTTGAAGTGGGAATCGTACGGAACTCCAAAGCAGGGCGATGTTTGCTCAGATGGGTCCAGTGAACAATCGCTTATGAGCTGTCAGGCTAAATAAATCGGTTAACGTCTGCCAACACAAATCAGAGAAGCGTTGTATATTCATTACATCGGCGTACGCTCCAACGGACAACTGTTTGGATGCCACCAAACATGCATTCTACTACGCCCTGCTAGGCCTTATGAAGCAGACTAAACACTCTGACATCATCATACTAGTGGGCAATTTCAATGCACACCTTGGTCGTCATTTTCCGGAAGGGGAGCGGCTGGGAGGTATGTTTGGTGTCTGGGTACAACACTAGCAAGGGCGACAGACTGCTGTAGTTATGCATATCTCACAGTCTCCATATTTCGAGCACCGCACCTCAGCACCTGAAGGGGTACCGCGTTACATGGAGGCTACCCTGCGCTTCTCAATCATGGGCACAACTCGACCGCATAGTAGTCCAATACAGACGGTACCATCCTGTCAAAGACTGTTGCGCATTTTGGGGTAACCATCTGAACTCGGACCATGCTGCTGTGTGCTCACTTCGTTTTGTCATTTGTCCACAGATAATACACTCGTAAATGCGAGATACTTAAGTGGCGTATGAGTGAGGAAAGTGTAAAGAACGCTTGCCGAGAAGCATCAGTGAACAAACTGCCCAGTTCGAGTCAGATGAGAGAACATAAACACTGGAAACAAATCGCAGCAGCTATCAAAGTATGCTGTAAAAAGGTAGGTTTCGAAGGACCTACGCAGTTGCGACAAAATTGGATTTCTGTCACATCGATAAACCCCATGAACAAATGTTGTTCGACTCTATCTGGCTCTAAAGATTATGATAACCGTCGGGAACTTAAACGTAAGCTGACGAGGAGCATGCGCAACGACCATTTGGGACGAGCCCTTTTGTTTGAGAATAGCAGAAAGCTATTTTTCTTGATCCATGGTTGAAATGGTCGTCGAGTCGATGTGAATGAGACTACATGTAGAAAAGGTTTACTTATCAATAGCCAATCACGTCGATTTGACAGGTGGGCTGAACATTTTGAGGAACAATTCAGCTAACCTCAACCAGATCGTGTAGACAACGGACCCAAAGGGTCATTTACTGTGTTCCAGACAGTGCTCCATTGAAAGCAGAAGTGGTCCTGGGGCATTTCCACTCCTACTTTCCTTATTGCAGGCAATCTTCTTGAGACTGTGAACAGTTTCACATACTTGAGTAGCACGATCTCGTCAGCCTGTAATATTTCTCATGAGTCATCATCGAGAATAGCAAAGACACGAGTTGCCTTTGCCAATCTGCGTCATCTCTGGCGTCGGAAAGACGTTCGGTTGTCGCTGAAAGGAGTTGAGTATATAATGCTTGTGTACGTCCTGTTTTGCTCTATGACTCGGAAACGTGGCCTGTTCACAAAGAAGATATCAACAGACTCGCTGCGTTTGACCATCATTGTCTCCGCCAACTGGCCCATATTAATTGGACTGATCGCGTGAGCAATGCGACGCTCGGGATGCGCGATCACTTGGTCGACTAACCACGGTACACAGCTTGCGATGGTTAGGTCACGTACTTCGTATGTCAGTTGATTGTTTACCGCACCAGGCAATATATACTGAGACCACCAACAGTTGGGTGAAATCACGTGGTGGTCAAGCAACAACGTGGTCACGAAATGTGAAGACCCTGACTGCTCCATTGAGCAAAGTGAGTAGATGTCGCGTGCCTGGATGGGGTTCTCGTGATCACTCAAACCGCTGGTTAGAGACGCTATCTGAGATGGCGGTGTGTCTCAGTCAATGGCGTACCTGCATCCATACCACTTCTAGTTCTTTCGTTTAGTCTTTTATTAATTTCCAAACCTCTTAGTAGCGTTTTCTTCTAGGATATTCCACATCAATGTTGAGGCTAGCGCTGGCTTGAGCCACAGTACCTTTTGGTCAGGCTCATGACTGCTGTGATGATGAGAAGTTACCCTGAAGCTTAAGCTATTGGAGTGTAACAAGGTTCCTGGACCAGACCTCCCCTTGGTTCATTTTGCAAAGATGGTAGAAAGAGGTGGATATCAGTACTGACAAAACTTCTCCAGAAGGTTTAGGAGACTAAAGAGGTACGCCGTGCTTGGTGCCCATTAGCAGTAATTGTTGTTTTCATATAAGACTTGAAGTGTATTTGACAACGACAGAGGCACCAGTCTAGCGCTTGTTGCGTCCAAGTTACTCGCTAGCCTTATGATACGTCGGCTCATTAGACCCAAAGAAAGTCAGATGGATGAGGAACAAACAGAGTTCCGGTTCGGTCGTGGGTGCGTTGATCACACCTTTATCTTGTGACGGATCTTACGGAATCAGCACTGTTATGGGTAGCTGACGGTCGTGGTTTTACTTCACCTAGAGGCTGCTTTCAAACCGGTTCCATATAGCGTCTTCTGGAACTGTCTTCTTCGCAAGGCAGTTCCAGAGAAATAAACGAACCTGGTAAGACCACTATATACTCACTCTATAAGCATGATGAAGGTTTACGGACAACTGCCTCGAGCGTTCACCACATCTAGTGGTGTTTGTTAAGGGAGTCCGAATTCCACCTTCCTGTTCACTTTTGTCGAGGACGATATTCTGGAAGGTGTTCTTGAGGAATCCAGAGAGCTCGGTGTTGCGTTTCTTCTTGGTGCAAGGTCGACCGACATGGAGTATACGGACGACATTGTCTTACTTCGCCCTTTCGCTGGAAACATGCAGACCATAATGAACAAGGTGGGCGACCAGGTAGATTTGGATTAAATGCGCTTCACACCTTCTATGTGTTGTGTTTCTTAAGGACTGAGGCATTCTCACTTCTACCCTATTTATTGTACACAATCCATTTGAGATTGTGGACACATTCATATACTTGGATAGCACTATCCCGTCAGACTGTAATAGTGCTGACGAGAGGTTAAAGGGGATAGCGAAGGCACGAGTTGCCTTTGCCGACCTGCTTCACCTGTGGCGTCGAAAAAAAACGTTTGATTGTAGTTAAAAGAAAGGGCTTGTGTGCGTTCTGCTTTGTTTAACGGTTAGGAAACGTGGCCAATTCGCAACGAAAATACAGACAGATTTGCTGCCTCTGGCCATCGCTATCTCCGTCAATTAGCTCACATTAAGTGGACTGATAGCATGAACAACAGGACTGCTCGCCGGCGCGTATTCCGGAACGCTCGACCGATTGGCAAACTAATCGTGTTGCATAGTCTGTGGTGGTTAAGTCACGTACTCCTCATAACAGCTGAGCGTTTGCCGAGACGACCAACAGTTGGATGGAACCGCGTGGTTATAAACCAACAAAGTGGTCATGAGATATGAAAACCATGACTACTTCATTGAGCAAAGTAAGTGGATGTCACCTGCCTGGGGTCCTCGTGATCACTTAAATCGCTAGTCAGAAACGCAAACCGTGATGGCCGTATGCAGCAGTAAGTGGCGTACCTGCATCCGTACCATTTATATTTCAACCGCCTAGTCTATTATTATTATTATTATTATTATTATTATTATTATTATTATTATTATTATTATTATTATTATTATTATTATTATTATTATTACTCTATAACCTTTTCACCAACGTTTCTTCTACGGCATTCCACGTCACTGTTGAGGTAAGCGGCGATCCGAGTCACATCGCCTTATGGTCAGGCTTGTGGCCGTTATGATGACGATAGTGAGAGCTACACGATATCAACTAGAGAAAACTGGAACTCAGCGCTTTATGTGACTGTTAGTTCGGCAAATGTATCAGAGGGCAGAGTTTAACTGTATACCGTCTAAAGTTGTTCAAATGACACGTTTCGTGAAAATGTATAAATGAGAGAAAATAACGAGAAGTTGGTGCAACCTATCGTTTAGTCGATCGTTTTAGCAATCATCAACAGAATTTAAATCGCCGGCTAGTTGGGTTAGACCTACGTGCTGGAAGGATTTATGATTCACATCGGAATGAGCACTATGTAACATGAATGAAAACACAACCGCGGATTAAGTCGTAAAATGCCTAAGATGATGAGTCCGGGTTCGAATATTATACGGAATTAGGACACATTGCAGCGTGTACAAAGTGAAACCAAACGAGCTCAGAAGCCAAGACCACACCCACTTTATCAGATGTTAGTTTAGACATAGTCATTGTCTTGTGCAACGATTTAAGACAAAGTTTGATCGCTGCATCTGTCGAACACTGTGGATCATAGTCCTGCTCCAAAATGGAAGAGATTGCAGCAGAGTTGGATCCTATGCATGCTGCTTTCCAACCAAGACAGTTTCCAGAAGGATCTGTTTGAAATAGTTGATATTCATGACGTTCATCCCAGCCGATGAACAGCATTGATACGCCGAACGGCCTGCGACCGCCATACATGGTATAACCATGTTGCAAGTCACAGATGTGACAGACTAGCTGTTCAACCGGAATAGGTTCTTGATATGACAATAAATACCTGGGACAAATGAGTAACAACGATATATTAACAGTGGTCAAAACAATGTTTCTATGACGTAGATAGATGTATAAACAAGCACTTAACGCATTACTTATCATAAGGACAAGGTCATGCAAAACGGATGGAATACAGAAAAGGAGAATAAAATTGAGATAACAAAAATTCCTCATACAAGCTCCATTAACAATTATTGCAAACCACAGCTAACATTCCCAGGTAGGGATGTTGCGGACGGTTTGGCCCCAAACCACAGATGGGTGTTAAGTCAACAAAAGCGAGCTTCAGTGTCAAGGCACTGTCTGATTATTAGGTAACTTTTGACCTCCAGTCTCTCCGAATGAACGTACGGAGAGTCCGATAGTGAAGCTACAAACGAGGTACAAGTGTGAGCTAAGGAAATCGATGACAGAGTACGGCGTAAGTTGTAATGTTTTAATAGCGCCAACAATTCGCCATCAAGTAAAAGATCAAGAAGGGATATCGGCCGATCTCGAACTGATAAGCTGTACACGCACAGAGCAAACCACACTACATGTCACAAAACCGGTATTAACAAGCAGTTGGGTCGCCAGTAAATAATCACGGATTAGGGCGGTATCATCCGTAAAATTTAAACGTAATATCTGCCGTCATCCTGGAAACATAGAGACAGTACTATCATACAACCCATAAATATGCTAATTTGATGTGCCTAACGTTACTTTCAGTTTGAAAGTTATCAAGAATAACACCGAACCACCACGAACATGCAACGCAAGCTGATTCAGCCACAAGCTGAACGTTCGACGAATACATTCACACAGAAATTTCAAAACTCAGTAGAAATTGTCAAAATCAAGATTTTCGGTGCATTACAATCCAAGCAACGATCAAAAGCTTATTTCATGAACGTTGAAGACCATCATCATTATCATCCTCATCAACATTCCCAGATTTGAGCCGTACCCGTAGGGATTATGGCTGGGACTGCCGATGGTCATTACAACGGCAAGCGGAATTGCAGAAGAATAAACAAGTTAAAATGTGCAGTAAGGAGAAAGGAGAAAAAATAAACATATGAAAGTGACCCGGTCTCAGAAATGAAAGTTGTCAATAGGTTTGTGGACGCCAGCTCCCAACGACCGCGACGCAATGCCATGTCAGGGACTGTTTCCAACCAACGGTGTGGATGGTCGCGAATTCCTCAGTCAAACAAATGACAACTACCAACCTGGCTCACAGCCCGTGATCATGTCACCGTTTGACCACCTTGCTGTTTCTTTCAACAATCATCAGTCATAAGTACGCTTATTTGTCCACCCGATACAGTGGGTCGCGATACGAACTGGGAAACATTTCATCCCGGCAAATAACTCATTGTTCATCACCAGCAGCCGCAGTTGTCTTAACAAAACGCGAGTATGAAGGAGGTCGACTGATTAATTCTGCTGTTAACCTAGTTATAGCTTGTTTGAAATCAAATATAAATCACACTGTTTGAGAGGAGAGTAGCCACCTATAGAATAACCCCAATTTTACAAGAAACGGAAAACAAGAAATCCGTGGGGTCGAGGAATGAAGATGGTACCTTAACGTTAACGTTCGATTCCACAGAGCGCCACTGGATCCAAACGTTCAACATCAAGGTGCCTACACCTCTTGCAAACAAACGACCAAGCCATACGTAAAAGCAAAGCGTCATCAGCAAGACAGCTTCCTTACAACATTCACTGCTCTACGTCATTAAGTGCACTACTTCACAATCAACTCGGCCAACCCTAACGCCTTCAACCACATTCTGTGAGTCGCGAGGTTTCCGGCCCGCGAAACGAATCCAATCTACAGCGGCCAGCCCCTTGGTGAACTTCATTTCTCTACGCCGGGTCATCATCTGTCCAACTCGCACCTTACGCCAGTTGACAGCAGCGTCGGCAAATGTGCTCGGTGTGTCCAATGACTAGCTGGCATCCTTAGTACAAGCCCTAGCTATCTAAGGATTGAACGAAAGAACTCGCTTGACAATTACTATAAAACACCTGCGGTTGTCAAATAGCGACAGGTTGTCGTCAGCACAATCAAGATCAGTCAATCTTCCACAAGGCAAGAGGTTCACGCCAGCACCTTGAGTGTCGCAAACAGTCCTTCATTATTTCGTCTACGGAAGAATTAAACAAAAATGGCGAAAGTGGACAGCCTCGACGCAAGCCGTTCCTGGTGGTGAAACTATCAAACAGTTCACCACAAATCCCAACCCGGGCTGAAGCATTGGAGTAAAGCGCCGACAGTATGTTCACATAATTGGTCGGCACACCTCTGTGTTTAAGCGACTCTAGAACCTCATATGGATCTACCAAGTCGAAAGCATTTTTACAATCGATAAATATGGCAGTTGTTGGCCGGCGGTACACATGACGCTGCTCAAGAATTTCACGAAGAGTAAAAATGTGATCTGTGCATCCCTACCCACAGCTTAACCTGCTTGCTCTTCCCCAATGTTTGTCTCCTGAGTTGCAGTGAGTCGACAAAGTACGATGGATGCCAGAACCCTGGTAATGACTGGGATCAAACAAATCCCCCTATGATTTTGGCAAGAGTCTCTGATACCTTTCTTGAATATGATAATTATTATCGAGTGACCCCAGCAAGGAGGGATGGTTTCCGTCGTTTACACAAGTTGAAACAACCGAGTCAAAGTTTCTACCAACACCTAATCCCCTTCTTTGAAAAGTGCTGGCATTAAATCATATGGGTCAACAGTCTTATTACGTTTGATAGCCGAAATGCAACTGTGCACCTCAGTCTCAGTGGATAGCAGTAAATCTACCGACGAAGGCACTGCACTACACGTTTACGGCGGCAACCCAGTAGAAACACGAGGCCACCTAAATTGATTCACAGTGTTCAGTCCAACGATCTAACCTTCTGGACTTAATACAAATGTGTGCCATCTGCCTCGGTGATAGCTTCAATGACAGACGGTCGCCTGGGACCCGTAGCACGCATAAGCTAAAGGAGTTTGCCGGTGTTCCCTGAAGCAAAAACTGTTTCCATTTCTTTAACTTACTCTATTAACCAAGCCTCACGATCAGCCTTTAGGCTACATTTCAGCTCCCTACAGATATCTCTCCTAGACTTATGTGAACTATCAAGAGGAATGTTCTGTCTAGCTTCTAACAACTCCATGGATTTCTCCGAGATCCAGTGCTTGTTCAACCCACGTACTTCCGTGCCGAATGCTACAGTACCTGCTTCTTAAATCGTTTGTGAGATCTTGGCCCAACGGCTATTAGAATCTTCGAAGTGAGAACTACTAGGGTAGCTTTCTAAACTGACTTGGTGCTTGAGCTTTTCCGACGGCACAGCTGGTTTCTCAACAGCCAGTAGTTGCTCAATGAAAATAAGAACGAAGCAACAACGTACGAACGCATGATCCGAATCCAAGTATATGCTCCAATAAGAACGACAGTCTTAAATCGAACCATACCAACT
>LUCH01001594.1:12488-22687 GCA_013368495.1 Paragonimus heterotremus
ATTTTCGGCACCGAACTCCAGGTATTACTTGTTATTGCCGCAACCGCCAACTTTCAGACTGACCACCTGGATATCTTCTCCTGGACCCATGCAAGGAACTTCCACCGGATTCCACTGCTGCTAGTACTGGTTAAAGAAAATGGCTGATGACAAATTAATACCTCGGCTGGAATACCTCAATTGGATTCAACAATTTTTCTTCACGTAGTGCTAGTTTCGCCAATTTCAACATCTGGTGATTGACAATATTTAAATGCCTCGGAGTATAAAAATATCACAAACAAGTACATTTAACACTTACAGAAAAACTGATATTGATAATGAATGTTTTTCTGCATCACCATGTTTTGCAGATTTTGGGGTCACATGGATGCACACTTTTAAATTGTTAACCCGTACACGTGATGAGTAGTTCGGAATTTGCAGCGGACATTTTTTAAAAATGTGTTGGCACGACTCAACTCATTTCTGAATGTTCATATGTATATCCGTACTTGTGTGTTCAGAAGGCGCACTACAGCTATACGTATAGCTGTAGTGCGCATACCTATCGATCGATAGGTATACTTAACGTATATAATAGAATTCTAACTAGTCGGATTGGTGAACCTCACGCAGCACAGTTGTCCCCAAATAGAGAAGCAGTACAGAGCCGGCACCTGCTTTATAAAGCACGTGCCGGCTCCGTAATTACATGGCAACGGCGGGCGACCAAAAAAATTGGCGAGTGAAGCATGGTAAGTCGGTTTGGAAATTCCGATTTGCCTAAAGCTGGTTATGAGTAAATAGCTAGTAAAGCGCGCTTCACTGTTACAGGTGTTGCCTATAGCTACATATGGTGGGAATATATGTGCGAAGTGAAATACATTCTGGCGCGTGAGGTCAGTTATGCCGTTACGGACACGAAATGAGTGCTCCAACTAGCACACCATATATGATCGCTTGGGGGACCCCTGGAGGCTTTTGGGGCTGGCGGTGGGTAAAACTGGGGTCTGACCGATTAGCCTCCGAAGAGAATCCCCTTGGGTCGACCGATGGGGCAAAACCGGGGCTGACCCTGAAATCGTTTCTCTGCGCAAAAACTCACCTACGCACTCGATTTTTCTCAGCTACTACGCATTATTCTTTTGGTTCTTCTCATATGACTGCTCCACCGCATTCGCATTGGTCTCTAATCTACCGGACGACCCGCCAATGCCCGAATACAAAAAACAATGAAAGGTTGTAAATGCGTACACATTTATTATCCCTAATCGTAAATGTACAACACGGTTGTTCGGTTCAGTACACCGGTTTCTTCCCATACAATTGGTTGACAGTGCAAATCAAATCTTCGTTCACTTATCATCCTTTTCCATATGGATGGCCCGTCTTAGAAGAGTATCTGTTGAAATAAATGGTTGACTGTCTTAGCCTTCAGCTCTCCAGAAATCAAAACATGAGCGACAAGGAACGCAGAACGAAGGCAGGACTCGCGATCTTGGAGATAGATTATGTATTATTGAGCCATTTGATTCAAAGTGACTAAACATCAAGTGTACATGTGAACTTGAGGAGGGTGAAAGTTGTGAAGGACAATAAAGAGGATGAGGCACAAAATTCTGTACAAAAAGCAACAAAACGAAAATACGTTGCATGAACCTCTTACACTTCCGGTAAATAGCTTACACCAAACGGCGATCTCTTATTTTTTGTTGAATGTAATCAATGTTGCGCAAAAACACAGTGACTCCGAAAAACATATCAAGGCAACCTACCGGCATTCTGGTTCAAACCAAGTTGAGCATAAGCATTTATGATAGATTAACGCATTAAAGCAAAACGAGGAAGCCAGACGTAATAAGCCGTAGGCACTAACATCAACAACAGATGTGGAGACATTGCAAGAAGTATACGGCATCGAACGATCTCATGTACTTACCATGGAAAACCCACTTATATACGAAGCCGCATTTTGCCCCAGAAAAGCTCCCCTTTTACCCCATTAAAATGGGGCTGTGTGCTGCTTGGGGCGTACGGAGTACTGTAGCGACCGGAAGATTTCACTAGCCTGTATGAGGTATGATGCGTAAAGTTATTCCAAAACTCATAGTTGTATATTGTACCTAGGCTATTAAGAAGATTGGCTTGATGCGTGTTGTCCGATTGTTCGTCTGCATGTCATGTGACCGTGGCACGAACTCAAACGCACACCTGTGTCACTCCTCCGGCTTACTTGCTCTCCGACGACCGGTCTTTAGCCTCTGTAGCTAATTTACTTGTTGTTGTCCTTTTCTAGCACTATAAGAGACCATCTGTATATTTCTCGTAAAAAATATTCTGTTTCTCTTTTCTACGGCCTTTTTACATTTCGCGTCTGTTTAACATGTATCTAGGAAAACGACATAATGCGCCATGCACCAAAGTACAATAATAATCTGGTTCATTTACACTGCTCAAAATGTGTATCGCATTTCATTACATTCTAATATGGCCCAGTTTTTTGATGTATTCCTTCACAAACTACGCGGTTCTTTTTTCACTACTCTTGCTTATACTTTGTGTTGTTATGTAATGCCTAGTTAGGTGGAGGACAACGAGCGAAGCAGTGATCTATTCACAGCTGTCCTGAGCCAATGCACATGGATCCCGAGTAAACGCAATGAACTCTCAATGAACACTTTCATGCACCATGCATTTCAAGCCTACGCCACCGTTACTCGAGAAAAGTAATTGACGATTACCAACAACACATAATACACATCATTCAGGGCATGGGAAAGGTGTGGATATTTATTTGCCACTTTTCATACATAGATTACTGTATGCCTGCTGACGGGGTTTCCACAATGACGGCACATTCAATGATTGAATGTGCATTCGGGAAGTCTGTAATGAGAAGAATGAGAATAAAGCATTCGATGAATGGAACATAGCAATCAAAATACAACCAGTGTGCATACGAAACTAAATGCCGCATGCAGCATTGCAGATGAGGCGATTACTTAGTGAAATAAACTTGAGCTGTGTATCTTAAGGTTCTCAGTGATCTCACGGTCATGAGCCGATGTGCACCACAAAACCGTGAAAGACTGAAATTCGCTTAGACGACGCTCCATTGTTAATACTACTACCAGTATAGTGAATATTTTTACACATTATGTACCTTCCGCAAAGTATTAGATACGGAATAGGTACAAGAATAAGTATGAAGCGCACTTCATACGGTTTTTAATAATGACATACTTCTCCACGTATGTGCAAAAAGTAACACGAAAAAATATTGAGCGTACTAATTCTACTACCTTCTGTTCGGACGGGAGAACACTGACCTCGCTAACTGTCATCTACGTTAATATTCATCGGTTTGGCTTGTTTCACCGTGTGCTTTATGCGACTGCCCGCCCTACCACGCCCACTGCGGAACCAACATCTTACATGTGCACGAAGTTAGTCACTGGAAACGTCGGTGTATCTTTGTTGACTGCGAACAGCTTCTATGAAAAATTTCACTATAAATAGTATGTAATCAAACAAAATCTCGGACTAGCTCCATGGCTAGTAAGTTACAAATGCCCCGTTTATTACAGGCTCCTGTCAAGTTCATCGAAGTGGCCAGGTTTTGATAGATAGGAAACGAAAGCATGCAATGCACGATATCAACAAGGTCGGTTCCACCCGTTCCTGTCAGTGATTTCATCTACAAGATTAAGTGAAAGATGAACTATTTCGCAAACAACAGTGCCATAGATGTCTGACTTAACTAGACCAGCCCCACGTGCATTGAGGTCTCCTTCTGTTTATGTCGATGGTCGGAACAGTAATGGCATTATCGCTGGTTTGGAGCTAGTGAAGGGCAGCAAGCTGCAAGCCACTTGCGTTTCACACACTTGCAACCGGCAGGTAATGGTTAACTGGTGTGAAACTACTCCCTCAACTAATTCCTATGTAGCAACACTGTTGTCTTGCGTGGAAACCACGCTCTTCTTTAATCTAGGAAAACGTTGATGTTGCACCACATACTCACTTGTTGATGGTCATAGAATTGGGCTGATCTAGTGAACTGGTGTTCGTAGTCATTTCTGCAGATGGTGGAGGCTGAAAGATGTACAGGTCACTTCGAAAGGCGTAAGAGTATGAACCGCCCAAAATAGCTGTGCAGACAAACGATAGCGTCAGGTTACTTAATGGCTGGGGCTTGCACTACCAAATGAAGGGGTAGCTCGTGCGAGCGGGCTATGGATGGCCCAACACTCGATGAACGCTGGGAGAACTACAACGTCACCTGTAAATCGGCTACATTTTTAGCAAAAAATTGCTTAGTGATAATCGGCTGGCGCAATGTTGATTGTAATGAAATAGGATAAGCAGAATGGGTCTAGTGGCTACTCCCCTTCACCCGATTGACTTGGTGGATTTCGTAATCATCGTCAGAGCTGTAGCCCATAGGAACTCTTCAAACGGTTGATGTTTGTGGCTCAAGTACACTTACCGCTTTCTCTCTGTCAAATTCATCAACCGACTAGTGCAGTTGGAGCCGGCATCGGACAATTTTTGTAATTCCTTACACCCTATGGCGCGTGCATTGATGTAGCCGTCTTGATTTAAGACCTATCTGTTCGTGTGTCTCTACTGGGGAATGAAGAGATAGGAAGGTTAGTCGATACTCAAAAGGGACTCCGTCTTGTGTGCACCTACGATACGCGAAGTGAGCCGAGTGCCCTCTGACCTGCCTAACAAAGCACCGAAAGTAATACCACAAATAACCCTTGGAAGACTACAATTTGTTACGCTCTTCAGTGTGCATCATAGCCCACCAAGCAATAATTGCTGGAGTTGAGTAAAGCAGTTCACCAGCAACTGCGCTACACTGGATAGTTTCACCAGTCGACAGCAGATTCCCAAAACGAATAGCCCCGACTTCAAGGGAATTACAGTGCGTCCGAAAATAGGCCCTTCTTGTTTTTGACACGTTGAAGGGAGGTAAGCCATTAGTGTGCAATTTTAAACGGGCACTGATGCAGTTGTTGTTATTGTTATTGAGGAATAATGTAGTGAAGCCTTCCCTTATCCAAAGTGTACGTAAATACCGGAACCGATGAAAACTTTGGGGCAGTCTCAAAGAGTACCCATTAACGTTCTTGGATCCCGAGGAACAACTGGTTGGTGCATTCCTAGCACTTTAAGGAATAATGAATGATGGGTCGCTCTTGTGCGGGACCGTTGAAAACAGACGGCAAATTCTTCTTCAAACATCTTGGGTTGATCAACTGTAACCTACCCACTCCAAGATCAAAACACTCGTCCTCGAACAAAGTTTTTTAGTGAGAGTGCTGCATTTACTTAAAGCACGTTTGCTTGTAAATGGCCTTCTCGATAGCGTTGTTGCCGACGTTCTGGCAACTGGTGCAGTATCAGCAGCATCTGCCACCACATGTAGCACATCTCTGCAACACGGTTCATCTATGAATGTTAATCGAAATCCTATCAGTCTACTTAGCAATTCTGGTTAAGGACAACCTCGAAGATGGACCCACATTGAAAACTTCGGACTGCAGTAATGAGGTGTTTGCTGAGGGATACGCTGCCGGTGACGAAAAACTGCTGCTTTTGACGTTTCATGCATTGTGAATTAAGCGCCAATGAATGCATCTGAAGGAAAGTATGGTTAAAATAACATATATCTCAGTAGATGATTGAGATGGAGCAAAAGTAAAACACAATGTTCTAGAACTGTTTTCGTGTTAACTTTAATAATGCCGCAGCCATTTGCTAGCGCAAACCGACAAACATGAATATTTTTATTAAAAAGTGTGCAAAACTCGCTCAGCTGCCTTTGAAATATATGAACAATTTCACATCTTTCCACGTGTTTACCGCCGCTGCACGCACTGCATCTTCTATTTCTACAATCACGTTGTGAACAGGAATGTCCAAAACTAGTCAGTCGAATCTATAATCATAACTACATAAAAACGAACGAACACTTTCCCACGTACCTTACACATCCCAACAACGCAGCCACTGGAGAATGTCAAACTACGACTGCGTTTGAAGAACCACTAAATTTGGTGGAAATGATGATGCACTTTTTTTTAAAAAAATAGTTGACTTACTAATTTTTCCACGAAATGCTGAAGTGTTTGTTCTTAACATTTTACGTACTGCTCACCCAAACCCCCAAATCCCCGTCATTTGGCGGTGGACACTGTGCTATATGGGTTGAAATCAGTTGTGTGTAGCTTGCATGTAGTGCTAAAAAGGTCACGGGGTCTGATACTGACTGAGATGTCCAGTGGTATAAGCTGCACTCGTGAAGGCAAACTACCTATTTTTTCTCTACATCGGCCGTAAGCGTTGAATATACTGTAGTAAGAAGAAAATAATGGATGCGTTCATATCGCCGAAGGATTTTCTGTTTCAGTGGTCTGAGGCGAGCGATGAGCTTCTGAATCTCACGTGGGAGTAATCTGCCAACTACTGATGCTGTAGTAGGAGTTAGTGATTTGGGCTGTGAGGACGTTAAGTTCGAATTGCATATCGTGCAGCCTACAACTGCATGAGTAACACCGTTAGAGGGATATTCGAGAGGTGGCTGAGAAAACCGGAGTTGCCAGACGAGTTTATACGTGAACACTAAATCAGACCAGATGCTGGTCAGTGCGTCGACAACGGTGTGGCGACAAGATTCGGGTCTTGACAGGTCAATGAGACCGCGTTGTCCACTGGGTCCCCTGTTAGAGTAGACTAGGATGGTAATTGTGTCTTAGAAACTGCAAAGAAACCACAAGAGTAGGAAGGGTAGAAGTGTTCACTGAGTCAATGAGTAACTGTGTAGCTGAATTACGTTGGTGGTGTGCACAAGTGACGGTAGAGATTGCGGATAAAATTGAAGCTTTCCAAAGGCACATGCGGTTTGTGAAATGGACGTGAGTAGGGGCTACCCAAACCTACTAAACTGCTCAGATGTTACTGGCTGGGTGCATGTGATGGCGCTCAAATTGTGCGGAATCTTTTGGGGTTGTTCGATCAAACGCAGAGGTTGGGCGCATGCCTACCGCTGGGTTTCGGAATATTCCGTCAAATACTAATAGTAGTAGAGCTTCTCAGAGCTACAATGTCCCACTTCGAAATTAAGAATACTTCAACCCGACTAGAACGCCTAGGAAAGTGTACACTGTTGTTCTGTAAAAGCCTCCTGATTTTCACCGGCCTTATATTTGGAGTAGATTATCCTTCGCAGATTTCTAAAAGTACCTGTGCAGTACGCACCTGCTAATGAGGTTGCGTCTGCTTTAGGCATGTCGGACTTAATGACCGTCGAAGCGTTTAGGAAGGTACTGCCGACTTCCTGTAGAACTTACACTGGTTTATCAAAACTCCTGAGGTCAGCTGATCACTATGTTGAGGTAATGGTCTGGTATTACTGAAACCTGCCAATTATCTATAGCAGCTTCGTCTTTGACAGGCGGGATTTCGATTCGAATGAACTGGTGTTTGTTGCTGAGTTTATCGGTAGAGCGGATTTCATATTTTTCAAATACTCAACGTGGTTTCAAAGCACTGCTACAACATTTTAGTCAAGGGAAGTTGAACTGATTCTTTACCAAAATCTGCAACGTAACTGTTTGGACTATCACACCTCTCAGTCGCGAGCATGTCCGCTGAATGTCGCACCTTTCTGGTTTTACCTATCAAGCCTTGCCTTAAGAATGTATGGGACACACTCAGTGAAATGAACCTTATTGGAAATATCTCTGCAAAAGATAAGTGAAGATGACAGCTAGAACTCTGTAAAGGTGTGCATTAACTCTTTCAGATAAAGCTACTTCAACCATAACAGAAATGGATCTACTGATACCTATTTCTCTGTCGCCGCAGATTCACTATCTGACTGTACACGAGTTGGTTCTAATCAGTATGTGACAAAGATATCAGATGCGGCTAGTGGGAAACAAACGGTCAAACTCCTAAAAAGGCCTTCAGCATCAGAAGTCTATAAGAACATTGCAACAGAATATTATCCAGTCTGCTTCTCATTGTCACAACAAGCGCGACACTGAAAACAAAAACTTGGCCTGTGGACTATGTGCACTATTACCGACTCTGGAAGGTAGACGGTACAGAGGAAACACACCAAATTAATGAACTGTGTTTTTATATTCTGAATGAAGATAAGAAGTTAAAAGTTTGGATGAAGTAAAGTACGTAGAAGGGCAAAACTTTTAAAAGTGTGCAGTGCGACGCAACTATCGAAAATATTATTTATTATAATCACCAAAAGCCTCCGTCCATATTTACTTCGGATTCTGACGAGTACGTACGCAGTACCAGATCCTTGTTGGAGTATAACCATGTGGTCCTAACCTTTGTGCTATTGCACCACCCTATAAAGAACTAGATATCCGAGGGCAGTTTGAACGTTTAACCACTCAGCCTTTTGATAGTAACCTCGCTTGTGCTTCAATAGTTTTTGTGATTAAGGCACCTTTTTACAATATTTTAAACAATATTATAATATCAAAATCAGTCGCCGATGAGTTTATAATAAACAATTTAAAGAAGCTATTAAAGGACTAGTGATGAAGTAGGATATAATAAAATCACGGACAGATAGAGGTACCCTCTGGACGAAGTTCAACGTTACTGATTGTGCCCCCTCCTCCAAAAGTGGAGGATACTCTATAATATTTTTGAATCTTTAGTCCTAAGGTAATGGAAAAGGTAAAACGGAGATGAATAAAAACATTTCAACTCTTCAAGAATTTGAAAGTTACCAACCCTGTTGCCCAAAAACTGCTTAAAATGATCAGGCAAACCGAGACGGCTGATCGAGAATAACGCTTTGAGAAAATGAGTGATATGTTTTCGATAAACGAAGCCAACACATGAGCATCTGGCGTGTGCATTGCTTTCGAGTGCGCGGGTTGTTTGTCAATATTCCTAATGGATCGAACAAACTTTTATGCGCACGCAAAGATTTGCAACAGAAAGGTTAAGGATGACGATTGAAGTTCAAACGCAAAGAATAAATAAAGTCGGCACAGAACTCCTCCTTAGAAGATAAACACACAGTTTGCTTCGACAGTATAAATGTGTAACGAAATTTACAAACAAATGTCTGGGGGGGTTGTCACTTTTAGTGGTTTTTGTAAAGAAGATCCGGTCCCCTCTTCCGGTTCAGTTTCGTCATGAATGGCATCCTGAAAGGCAAGCTCCAGGAATCCAATAAGCTTGGTGTTCAGCTTCTTCTTGGTGTTAGGTTGACCAGCATGGGGTGCGCAGATGATACTGCCTTACACAGCCCCTCCGCCGGTGACATGCTGACCATGATGAACAAGGTGAGTGACTGGACTGGTTTATATGGAATACGCTTCGCATCTTCAAAATGCAAACTATTCCTTCTAAACTGAAGCATTTCCACCTCTACTCTCTTAATTATAGGCAATTCACTTAAGACTGTGGACAGTTTCACACACTCGGGTAGCTCTGTTTCATCAGCGCGCAATACTGCTGATGCCAAAAAAGTGAGCTGTTCTGACAAACTGCCTTTGCAAAGAAACTCTTACACATAAGCCATCTAAAATTAACCAGGTAAGATAACTCAGCAAGAAACGAATTCAAAGGACATCCGCGCAGTTTGCAAGTCATATCAGCTCCTTTAACTCTCGACCGTGTAGGTTCGGGAGGTTTGGCATCGCTGATGCTGGCGAACTCATGACTGCAGCAGAACCTTTGTCGATGTTAGAGAAAAAATGTTTCAGCCAAACAGGCCGCTGTTGGTCGTGCGTCATTATCCTCATCAAGTACCTCCACAAACTCCAGTTTTCATGTCAGCAGCTGTAAACTCACGTTTACCGTTACGCTCCAACAAGAAAGTATCACCACACCGCCTGATTATGCTAAATGGACTTGGGTTCGTTGGCTGTAAATGTCGTCGACGAACATCAGCACGAACTTGAACGCAGAGACAAGCTAATAGACGAAAATCGACGTAACCTAGTGTTGTTTCTTCCCCTGGTAGGGTTAATCGGGGTCGTCCCGTGTGTTAGATCAGTTGGTGAACCTTGTTGCGCGTGAATTAATCATCTCCTTTAGTAGACGTTACGAGCATCCGTAGATCAATCGAGCGGAGGTAACAGGTAGATCGGATTTTAGTGTGTTTTAGATATTCAGAAATGCCAGCTACAGAGTCTTTCGTCACGGAGGATTGTAGTTAA
>LUCH01001594.1:27567-70244 GCA_013368495.1 Paragonimus heterotremus
GCAAGCATTTCGTATTGACTCGTCAGTACCAAATTTACAATAACACGGGTGCTTTGTTCAAACTGCGAGTTGTTTGTTGAGTACAAAGAAGTTTATAGGTTAGTTCTTTCCATATATTTTGGTAGGCGTTGCTTTAATAGTTAGAACTTGTTATCTCTTTTAAAGGGGACTGCAAAGGAGAAAGTCTTTCGAGACTGTTCAAAAGAAGATAAGGATTCTGAAACACAAAAGCAACACATCAAAATGCCTGAAAAAAGTAAATCCATCAACTTCTCTACAATTAATTGAAGAATGCAGCCTGGCATTGTACAGCTTGTGAGAGATAAACCACTTCGTTAATTTGAATCATTTGTTCTATATCAATTCACATGCACTTGAACTGCCAGATAGAGTAGATACACAACAAGAAGATTGTTTAAACACATTGTCGCTCATTCCTCAAAATCTTTCAGTAATGATGTTACCAAACCTGTTAAAAGTGTAAGTTTGGAACACTTGATAGACAGTGGGTGTGCATTTGAGGTCAACCAATAATTTTTAAGTATCTCTAAAATCCCATCAGTGCTTAACAAAATTGCATGCACCTTCTCTTATATACAAACTCCATAAGTGAATTATCGAGCAGAAATCTGTTCGTGATTCCTCTATTACTGAACGACTAACTGTGCTCCTGACTGCAATCGTGGGATTTCAACCAACCTCTTTTGTAATGGTTTATTTGCGAGTAGAACCGATGGACAGAAATGTCTTCACAAAATGACGAAAGCAGGTAGTGACTGTTCTAATAGAATCGTCGATTTTGTCATGTTGAAAATGTGAAGACAACTGAGAATATATGATCTTAAAGGATAGCAACAATTTGTAAACTGATGATGAATTGACCTAGAAATTCTGCTAATGAATAAAAATGTTTGCAGAAGAAGATAGTTGAATGGATCAGAAAATTAGATTAGTGAGGTATCAAACGATAAGATTAATAAACAATGTGTTACGCACTGTAGCAGGTAGTTCCAGTTCTGAAAAATATCGGTGTTTCAAAGAGAAACAATCCGATGAAGAGAATGGAACTTCAATCTTGATAGTAGTCACGTACTGTTTAGTTATCAACTTACAAAATCCACCCAGTTAAAGCAAAGATAGATGATAAGAAGTATACACTACAATTTCGAAAAAGCGCTCCATATGCCATGTTAAAATGTGACAATTTAGTGAGTGCAACATATGAAGGTATAACCAAGTAAACCGATACAAAATTAGGACTATGTGCAATCACCACCGCAGAATTAGTAATTCCGTATTATAAGAGATCAACAACCGGCAACATAAAATAAAATAAGCTCAAAACCAAACAAAAAAGAGGCACACGGATGCCACGACGTGTTGGAGAGGCCGAGAGAGACTGTTCTACTGGAAGGAGAGATTCGACAACATATCTCAAATGGGATATTACATAAACAGTCATAAGCCAGACAACTAGAAACTCATGTGCACAAAACTGAAACCCGAAATGCCGTCATCAACATTTTAAAATTTCGAACTGGCGGCGGTTTCATTTAAGCAAAACGGTTTCCAGCCGGAATGACAGAAAAAAATGAAATCACGCACTCTTGGTAAAGTACAGCACAAATTATTTCCCAGATACTGAATTAAATTGATCTTGTGCACTTTTAGTTAATATGTTTGTACTGTGATAACAATTTTCAAAATAGCCGAAATATACTCCATCCATGACTGACAAAGTACCTGATCTCCATTGTGCGTGTTTTAGCTGAGTCTTGCTTGTGTGTATATTCCAGAGTGTTTCTGCTCCCAAAAAATTATTTCATTGCAACCGTTTACAAACTCCTTGTGTTTTTCAGAAATGATCAACATTCATTGTTCGAACTTTTTTCCTTTGTAGTGCCAAACCCAACATCCTAAAACTTTCATGTGATTATGAAAACTATGGGAATTAGTACAACAAATACTGATTACATTTTCTTCTTTGTCTTAATTTTTGGATCCATTCTTTGCCTGATAATATTATTGTTATTTATCTACCTCTTTGTCAGGTGAGCTTTTTATGTGTTAACGAAGATTCATTCACCTCTGCTTAGAAATATTATTCGAATATGCCGTCAGAAAAAAACGGTCAAAAAGTACGAAATTATCGAGAATTTTCCTGAAAATTCTATATCAAGGACACCATATATTGAAAATTCACTGTCAACTGAATTTCATTGAGAAAGCTGATCGTCAGAACCGTCCACAGTTGATCGACTCGTTAGATGTTATCGGACAAGTAATTATTTTGTTCCATTGGTTTCGATCTTGTAAATTACAATACTTTCCCATAATTAATGCATACAGTACGTCTAACCAATTGGCTGCCGTTTAGTCTTTGGCTTGTAACGGATGCTTAACACTATGATCGGCAATTCTGACAAAGCAATCCAGAATAAATTAATGAACCAATTTCGGGAAAACGAACAGATAGTTGAAAGTAATATGATATGTATTCCGAGAGGAAACGTCCTTGGATTAGCTGCTCATCAAACAAATGAGAGTTAGTTGACTATTTCCTAAGCGTTCTTTAAGTGTTCTCAGAGTGCTGACATAACATTCAGGGACCGATGGCAAAAACTGAGCATAGCTTCCGTTCAATTCATAAGTGATTCACAGTTGATTTACTGGTTTTCTATATTTAGACACGTTGAAAACCGCAGTATTATTCTGTTTACACGATCAAGGTATTTTGTAGTATAGCCCAAAATGGTACGAACTACCACAAGTTTATGTAGTTTGTAGACAAGTGACATAAAACACGAAGATACAATATAACCCACAGTTTTAATGAGCTGTCTATCTAATGCGACTCTATGCGCTCCTCTAATGGAGGCTGTCGTTGCCCTTAGATGTACTTTCTTTATGAAACTTTGAATGGTTCTCTTTACATCAACATGTAACACTTTCAAGCAGCTACCTTACATAAATGTCTGTGCAGTGAAGACTGTATCAGCTAGTCGTTTACACATTCATAAGAACAGACGTATACATTGAGCAGGCCACTGTTTGCTCCACGTCTTGTAATAGTATCAGTCACTGTAATCTTCGTTAGGTTAAATATATAATTACACACCCAGTTTCCTCAAACACTAACCACAAAATCTATCAGAATGCAGTGAACCAGAACATTTCGTAACTAACGCCTGCATGCAAGCTTCTCTGTTCTGTATGTTGACATTGTTCAAACGAGTATCTTCTAGAGAGAAGCATATCGAGAACATTGATTCAAGAGGGTGTGTTGGTACGTTGGAATATTAATGCACTGGTCTTCTACCTCACTGTGTGCACTTTCTCAGGTCACTAAACGTTCTATCCTATCCCGTCACCTAAAGTGACTATTGGGTAAATTGACTGCTTTCAAAAGTTTATCATTCATTCGAGTATGCTCGCTACATCTTTAGACCACCATACCATCCCCGGTGTCCAATTCTCTTAGTATGCGAAGCCACAGCTGCTCACAGTTTATTACTTCGGTGTTGCGTGTCTATCAGTATCAGGTTAGAAAATTTGACCACTGGGACCCAGGCCGTAGAACTGGTAGGCGGGGTCCTTTTCGGATTAGACAGTCACAGTGACCGAAGCCAAAGGACTGCTGAACCTAACCATCACCACAAATAACTTGTGCTGTACCACTGGTGGTTTCACTCACATACCACGTATCCAGTGGACGAAGAGGTGTGCCAGTGAGACCTTTGTGTCCAGCTGGACTATGTTGGCTGGCCATTTGATAGGCTAGCACGAAACTAAAGCCTCTATCTCTCGGGGAATAAACAGAGAGAGACTGCAATGGTGAGATCTACACTAGGAAGAAGAATATTGAAAATGCAATGCAAGAAGTGGTTCAGTTTACGAACACATGTTAGTGCACTTCAGAGAGGATATGGAGGAAAAGCAAAATGCAGGGTTGGACTGGAAGGAAACAGAAAAAACGTTCACCAAACAGTACGTCAACAAAGCCGAAGAAAAAGAAGGGTAGAAGGCCACAAACATCCAGGTTTCTGAAAATGAGAGCAGGTGAGTTCCAAACGACGGTATCCGTTGGTTGATGTGAACAAGAAAAAAAGGATATAACGGATATAACCTTCTTCACATTAACGTACTCGTCCTCTCGTGACCGATGGTATACTATGCCCACGTTGGTGACTTAATAATCGGAGGCGGCCACCACGTTCGGGGTCGCACATATCACAACGCCATATAGTCGTGTCACCACGACCCATGGCACTGATGGTCCTCTTGAGTACCGCCCGCTTTAGTTGACAACCGCGCAATTGTTGCTCACTGAACTTGCGGACGGCCGTTTCGATCATATTTCTCCAGACCATCTGGTTTAACGCCCAGCCTTCCCAACATATACAATCAATCAAACAACGCAGAAGACTTGTTTAGATGACATGCCGGTAACTCCGCTTTTGATCACCAGGATTTCCGTTGTCCATACAACAGCTATTTTGGAATACGGTCATCGCCCATCCGACGAAAATTTAGGTAGGGTAGTTAGAGACCGGTCATCCGCCGGCGAGTAAATCAGAAGTGTGTGGTTTATGGGTTCGCACCACACAGTCACATTATGTGAATAAACAGTCGGACTGCATACATCATGTGGACTTTCCTAATAACCTCGGTGAAAATTACGACTATATGTTTGGGAACTATTTTACGCAGTATACTGCTGGTAGCTCGGCAAAATATTCAAGTCGTCACAATACGGTATGATGTACTCCACAAGTGCGACGTAATTAGAAATAACAAAATTACGTGGATGTGAACGAAACGACCTAAACGGCTTTAACAGAGCAGCTGTAATACCATCCCTGTTCTTGTGTTTAAATTCACTGGGTTCACACCAAACTTATTGATTGCGTTACCTTCTTTCATCTGCTCAATTCAGAAGAGACCCGATTGCAAAAAATCCGGCCCTCAGCTGGATTCGAAACACAGATCTAAAGGCAGTAGATGTTCTAACAGTCAAACTAGGAAGTCACACCAGGATTTCCACATGTTCCCAGTTGGACTCAGTTGCCCACCAGTCTCGTATGGAATGCACCAACGCCGATCTCGACAAACCAAATCATGTCAGTGAAATGCATTGTGCACCAAGCGAAGTAAATTTTCCACTCTAATCTACACATACACATCTTCAACAAATGAAGGACATTTGAACACATGTGCCTAAGCCATAAAATTGTTAGTACACTGATGGAACTCAAGCACAGATTAGGGAAATCAGACGCGGTCATTACCAATTGTGAAAAATTGTCTGTCAATTTAGTTTCGAGGTTAATTCGCGAATGAGAATGTTAAGTTTTCGCGGAAGTCGAGCTAAATAAGGTATAGTGGGAAGATAATAATATCGGACATGTGCAAATTAGTGTTTTACAAGGATCTAGTGGCAGATGTAGAAGCATAGTTGAGGAGGTCTGAATACAAGTGATGGATTGTGTCCGACAGGATTTTTTGTTGAAGACTGTTCCTATATTACGAAATAACGAGAAACAGTAATATCAACAGGACAAATGTTTTAGGGATCTGACAAAAAGTTCAACTTTTTTGGCAAGCACCAGGATAAACAATACATGAACGATATATCCAGCCTCAACAAAACGACTGGCCATGTGATGAGGAAATGGGGAAAAGAGTTATGCGCTAGACCTAAAACTAAACCTTCCGGACTTCGGTGGAAACATCAATGGCAAGAATTGACGATATCATGTTGTTAGTGAAAGTAGTCCCCAGATATTTAGCAGGAAACAATCGAAGTAAAGGGTCATTATTTGTATGAACGGATGAAAATGCAATAGGACGTTTCTCATGTGGGTTACTTTTCATGGGCGAAAACAAAATGTCAACACACCTGGATGTGTCAGGAGACAAGTTGCGACATTCTGACCAACTTACTGGCTCGAATAAACTGACCAAACTGACAGGATTGCTATGTTCGAAACAACTTGAATTTGACACTTCTGGACGAAGGTTGAATTCGAACTGGTGACAGAGACAATGAGACGGGCGGACAGCTCAGTCCAAGTATGGAAGCTATGAGTTTCTGGCATGGCTTCATAGCTCAGCTAGCAGATCGCTTGTCACTTTTGGACACCGGTTTCAATCCAGCCGAAGCCCAAATTTTCCACAATTGAATCAAAACTTAACAAATCTGCTAATCTGCTTGTCAGCAATACAGTTCCAGTGTTCATCGGTGACGTTGGTAGATTTCAACCTGGACTGAATGAGAAATCTTGTTTAGACAATCAATCTGTTGCATCATTTGTTAGATTATGTATGAGACAGTGGGTTTGGTAGGTAGTTCAGTCTGAATGAACAGGATACGCCAACATCAACTGACATGTTTGTAACTGTCGAGTTGGACACACTAACCTATGTTGGGATCTCGTAAGACCTAACCAAATTCACAGCCTCACCTCCAGGCATCATGTAAAATTCGATACACACATATAGACACCGTACAGGTGTGCATTCATACACGGTTGAAACGATCCGAGACCAACTACTTTTTGGCGATTTTGCATTTAAAAACATGTGTTGCACTGATACACAATCAGGTTTATAGAGAAAAATGAAAATTGAGTATACTTTCAAACTACGACAACTGAGGGATGCAATGTGTGGGAAACTTAGTTGTTTGCATGTTATCTCATAGTTATAAAGCTACAACTGTCGTCAAGTTGAAAGCTAACATAATGTCACAGAAATATTCACACTTCATACTTAAGTAAGCAGTGCCCAAACCGTATGGCATCTGTTTTATTCAGCTGTCGATGGCCTTACAGGTTTAGTTAATACAACCACCGCTACGTAACCGAACTTGAAAACGAATAAGTTCCCAAAGGTTTGTGATTGCACAACCACCCAGCGATTAGGACACCAATTATCACAGCGAAATAATCAGTAGTTTTTCAATGATAACCCATACATTCATTGCAGATTGAATGGCTTCCGTGCGACTGAAGTGTTGTGTATTCTCATCGTATCAACGGTTCAGAACGTCATGACAAGTCACGATCATTTTTTATCTGAGACAGAATAAGAAGTTTTTACTTTTATTGCGATTACGTTTTTCTTCTCCTGATACAATACACCTAATTTCTAAACGTATACTATGCATCATTCCAAAAACAAATGTATAACCTATCAGTTGTGACCACCGTTCAAGATAACTTGAATCGAAGCCTTTTTTTCAAATGATACAGTCGAATTTCCTGCACGACGCACATTTTAAAAGTCAGTTTAAAAAATGTACCAAGTATTCGTTAGTCTTAAACTTACTACATTAGTTTTCTCTACAGGATGAGCTTTCCAATACAACACTGTTGAAGTGTGAAGGGTTTTCAAGTGTCCCCGCTATTTTGAATATAATGATACATGATACTTAAGCAGTTTACTTTGCCAAATTTCGCATCTCGCGTTAAGGTGGCATTGTGACTGCAAGCAGGCTCTGTGAGCATTCAGCACTGACATCCAGATTGGTAACCACAAACATATCAGTTGGTATTTACGTATCCTCCGGTGATGTGTTTGCTTATGCAACCCTAGTGACCAGCTTTTCAGGACGCGCCGTCCTGCATTTCCGTAAATGGAAGTTTGCCCAAGGCTGCGAATTCTACAGTACGCACACACACGCGTATACACAACACACATGAGACCACAGGTGAAATGTTTTATGGAAGATGAGAAACGCCATTTATTAGCTATCAGACAATCGTACATTTCTGTTTGTAATGGAAGAATGGAACAATTTAGTCAGAGACGGTTACCAGGTGTGAAGTAAACAAAATGATATAGTTATACGACCAAAAGGTTATTTTGAAACCTGTGGCCCACCACTTAATGGATTTTGTTTACCCTGTCTTATAAATGTTTATCTGATAACCTCTTAAATGTATGAGAATAGTGAAGAAGTACCAAAAGCTGTGGTTTTTCACATGTTATCTTCTATTACATAAAGAGTACTTTCTAAGTTACGACGTCGAGACGACTCACTATTAGGTAAACAACTTCATCCTTATGAAAAGTGATCACACAATTGACCACGACGGCTACATTCCCATAGACCTTTCAGCTTTTGAGATGAACCACTAGACTCGAGTTTCGCTCTTGCAAATGCTCGTCAGTAATGTACATTCTTGCCAAGATCGGGACTATAAATGCGGTCACGTTTTTATGAGGTCATTGACCTCAAATTAAGCACCAATGAATCATCATATACAGACGCTGAGCCACACTTGCTTGTGAGTGCCACTAAGATTGCGCGATAGTCTCGAGAGTAGAGACGCTAACTAATTTTTAAGTTAACTCAAGTCAATGGCCTTATGACTAGAACTTCTCTCCAAGTTGAAATATCAGCAAACATTAACTTATTGAGCGGTGTTTTGATTACTGATTAGTAGTAAGGGATTTTGAACACCACTCACAAGTGGCCGCAGCTGTTGTATTCTCATAGACATTTCAACCAGTCCCTTTTGAAAAGAAGCATTAAAATTCACCTTTACTTGGTTTTCCATTCTAGAGTTGGCGAAAAGGATGCTTGTTAATTTTCTCATACATTGTTTTGAACATGACTAGTATTCGAGACCGTCCTGGTGTGTTCTCAAAGGGTAATCTTATTCGTCCGGACGAGAGGTCCCTTTGGTGTCATGTTCTTAGAAGATCAGACATGGATGGATCAGCAGTCGACGAGTTCATGCAAAATATCAGCGAAAGATAATAATTAGTTCGTGATCTAGACGAAACCGTCTGAAGTGTCTTCAACCAAAACCAGAACGTCATCGCTGGCAAATTGGCCCTGAGGTAACTGGCCAAACTGGACAGTATACCGAGTATCTTCAGCCCACCATCACGGTTTCCGTAACGTTCGTAAAGATGCGTTTACAGCTTGTCTAGTATCTCGCCTGTTAAAACTTTACTCTAATTACCAACGTTCGGTTCAAAGGTTTACTATCCACAACAGAAAGGTGATCATTTAGAGGCTGAAGTTAACCTTGGAGACCTAACCGAACAGACCAATTAGCCAACGTTAAAGTCTGATGTCGCTCTGGAAAAAATCTGATCTTAGTTATCGAAGTCATTAACTTTTCCCCCCCTACCCAACGTACAACATTTAAAAAGTTTGAACTTCTAGCTGCACTGAAAGCATAAGGGGATACAAAATGACATGTTGTGAACACAACTAGAACAAAGCATCTTAACAGTAATGCTAAATGATGTAATTCATGTTACCAAGGCACAAGAAATACCATCAGACAATAACAAGTTTGGTAAGCTACAGATTATTAAAGATCGAGGGCAATTAGCAGAAGACTGGTTAGCCAACTGTCTAAAACAATCCAAGCAACAGGAAGCCACAACACATGTGTAATAGGACAGAATCAAGTCGACAAATTCAATTAGTCTGTTTCTTTGCGGTCTTTCAAGGACGCCTAAGAAATTTTAGCCCTCAAGACCAATCCTAGATATGTAAAAATTTGCCTGACATACAAAAGCATGATGGTCAAGCAATATACTGCAAATCGTCTGCCAACAGCTCAGCCCTCATGAGTCGCATGACACTTTAGCCTTTGTTGATTTTATGAGTGGGGCAACTATGAGTAATCATCAAGTGTCTCCTTTTGATTTGCTCCGCGTTCTTCACAGAAGTCCTGCTATTGAAAACGGTTCACCAAATATATAACTAAATCAAAGAAACAAACATGAGGTCGTGTTTACCAACCTCAACATTAAAGGAACCATTCTTACGCCCTGTAGTGAACATTCAATTTAAATCGTACAATGAGGTCCACAGATAAACAGATGGAGTATCAATGAGATCTCACCTGGATACATTCTTAGAGAGTATCTATTTAGAGGAATTATACACCAACAACTACGCAAAATAATCAACCACATATCCTTTTGTGGTAGATACTTTGACGATACTTGTTCCTCATACACAAAAGCGCGGATCTCCCACATGTAATTGAGTTCATTCACACTTATAAGTTACTTGCGAAGTGAAAGAAAGTATTCTGTTCCACTTTATAAACGTAGTGCTGGAGAAACGCGAAGTTGTGTAATTGAAAATAGCGTTTATCGGAAACCAACATGGATCGGTCAATACCTTTATTTTCACATATTCCTACACCCACCCAGACAAAAACTAAATCGAATTCGTGGCCTAGAAACAACAACAGGAATAAGCAGCTCCACTAATACCTTGAACTGTAGGTTAAATTTCATTTTTAACATGGTTCTCAAAAATGAGTAGCTCGATTATCTTTATATTACGCTATAATAAAGTTGTTCTAGCATACTGTCAGAGGATCTGAACTGTAGAGAAGGAAATAACTTTTACACAACTTCCACTCCAAAGTGCAATTTCTCTTAAATCAATCAGTCACCGCCTTTATCATCTTGTCAAGGGAAGGGTTCCAGCAACTGTAGTATGAGGATGTGTACTACTCGGAATTGGGGACTTCGAATGGCCCCAGAAATCGTGCCCGGATTGAAACCTCCCATGTAAATAATACGGAGAACATTTGGTAAGCAGTAAGAAATTATTAATCCTGAGACAAAAAGCCCAAATTATGAATGTACAACAGTATTAAGGAAATCACAATCTGTCGTTGGCTAATCGTACAGACACACACAGTCACAAACTGCAAGTTAATTGGTGCAATACGGCACAAAGAAATTAGGGAATAACGGAAGGTGTAACGTCGAGGCTGTTCGTTCAATCCTGATGTAGTATCTTTAACGCGACGTTTGGATTTGGTCACTTGTTAGAACTCCTATTTTGTCGGGGTTTGAATAAGCAGTGAATCGAGTAGATTTTCACCACAGGTTGATTCACTACTGAGAAAATACTCAACTTTAAGCTGCCCCCAACCAATCGATATTTGTATACTTAGTTTCTTGTTGCCCTACATCGGAAGAGGTAGAGAATACGACGAGATGTTTTTCAAACCAACACACAGACTGTTATAGAAACGGAATTAATGAACTAGTCACCAGTATGATAATTTCACATCCAGTGAACTGTAGTCACACAATCGACACTAACACTGCTTTTTGTCTTGTTTAAAAGGTCCTATTACGTCAGTAAAACCATATCAATGACTCATAGGGACTGTAGTTGAATTGGTCCTTACTCGGCCACGTAATCCACTTTTCTGTAGCAAAACAAGAGATTCGTACACAGCTCGTGACTACTATGGCGGCGTTCGGATCGTCGTTGGCACTCAGGGTTGGCGTAATTTGGTGTGAAAACATCAAACTATTCTGTCACAGCTTGGCATCAAATAATGACATGCTATGATTTCAACAACATTGACCATTTTCATACTCTCTCTTTTAAATGCGCACTTAATCATCGTTGTAGCCGTGCTGATCATAAAGAGAGTTACCGAACACAAGTGTTTAGCCTATCTTGTCGTCTGTCTCATAGTGTGTCTACCAACATACGATCACACCTGCACCAAAGCAGTAGAGTGAGGGAACTGTGAGGCATCGAAGCCAATGGCACTGCTTCATGTAAACGGTGTCGCTTCGGTCTACACCAGTCCTGTTAATTAAGTCATATTTGTTTCTTTATTGCCTTAGTTACCTAGACTTGAATGGTTGTGTTGGAATTAACGTGAGCATGTTAGGTTGCTGTTCAGCAATAAACAAACTGCTGTAGATCAGGAAGATAGTAAACATTTTGGAGAATTTAGGAGGATCTTACGTTGAACAGATCTCGGTGTCTAAACAGCCTGACGCGAACCCATGTATTATTTTGAATGCGATCGTAAATTGAAAACTGACTCATCATATTAATATGGGTGTAACACGAAGGGACTTGAGTCTTAGTTTCCTAATCTGTCACACTCCCTTCCGCTCACAGGCTGAAATCCATCAGCCGATTAGTGTGGTTGGCTTACAAACGAACAAACATCCAGCACGGCCCTAGACCGGGTTGGGAATGGTTGCATAAACAGTCGCTCCCAGTGATCGTAGGTACTTCGACCTAACTGGGTCTTATAAGCACCACACACGCCGGAGGGTCGAACCCACGACCTATGAATAAACTGCATACCATAGTCCAAACACTTCTCCACTAGATCACTGGTTCGCAGTCACGACGGTTGCAGGAAGACATGTGAATTATTTTCCTCAACTGTTGCATTTCCCTTTGTTCGTAGGCGGAAATTGGTCGGCTGGTTACTGTTCTAATGAGACTAAACTAGATCGAAACAGCTATCCATCAATGTGCTGGTGGTGACTGGGCCCAACAGTGTGCAACTTGTACCTTACTGCAGGGGTTAGTAACCATATGGTCTGCAAACCCATTCTTACGAGACACCTTTCCCCACACTTAGGTACCTCCTCCGTGTAAAGGGATTGGAGTGGACGAACTCGTCGACCTGAGATCAACCAATGATTCACCAAAGGCTATGTCCAATCAGTGTCGAGAACTCGAGCAAACTGGCATACCAGAAGAGTGACCAATCCGGATGGCACTCTGAAATTAGTATGAACCAGTGGTGATTCACTCGATGTGTGTTCGGAAACGTGTCATAGAATCAAATGAGTTCAAATATATCATGTGTGCTTTTCAGCTGCCCACTGGTTGAGCACTAAAAACCATACCGTCCAATCTTTGTCCCACATCGTGTAAGGTTTGAGTTTGTGAAAATCAGGCCCAAGTATTGAACCTTTCATATAATGACAGATGTGTTGATGTCATATGGATGTTTCTCACAGTGTTGTGAATTGCTTTCTTTCTTACTTGCCAATAGCTTTTAATCAGTGCGATAACGGTAGCAATTTTGACGCTGATGAATACATTTTAGCTTGTCCATATCTTTAAGAAAACCGATTACATATAAAGTTATCACCAGAATCAGAGTGGCAAAATTGGGGACAGGCAGACGTTGTCGCTTCACAACAAAATGATCGGTGGGGGTATTTCTCTGATTACAGACAGTTACTACTATTTACAACCTCCTCGTTGAATAAATTTGAAAAGGTAGCCGTGCTTGTGCGAACACTCGTAGATTGCCTGGATGAAGACCCCAATATTCCAGAATTGTCTTTCCCAAATATGGTAGTTCATGGACGTCTAATTCTATTGTTTGATGACAGTACACCTCATTCACAATGGAATTCAATGTTTCAACAATCGTGTGCTATTTAGAGCTAATTTCTGTTTTTCCCACTTCGATCTATGACGCTAATGAATAAATAATCAATACATGGGCAGCTGCTTGTCGTGCTCTGTTATTATTAGTCGTATGACCGGATGTGGCTTGTCTGTACGTTTGTGACCAAGTCGAATGACTAAACCGAACTGTGTAACGTCGGTGTACGGTTCACGGTTGTTTCGAGTCGATCAGTTTGATCAAGCAAGCATTTGGGTACGAGCACACGTAAGTGGTTGAAGGTAGTCACTGTGAAGCTATGGAAATCAAATGACGAATGACACTTACACGAAAGAAACGACAAGTGAGTTACCCAGAGTGCATGTTTGATTCGATCATATATCCTGCATGAAAGGAAGCTACACCAGTGAAAAATGATGGCTGCTGGACAGTCAGCAAAGATTGTATACAAATGTGCTACAGAAATGAGCCGGTGTGCACGATCGATAATCCTTCAGAAGTTGGATGTGTTACTCACATCTGTCATATGGCTTGTGTCGGGGACAGAAATGACGACTGATGCGACTAGATTTCGGTAAGCCGTATGATAATTGGTGTATGCAACCACTTTTGACCTATTAGCCCTGTTTGTGTAATCCCTAAAGGAACAAACCATAAAATAATAAATAACATTGGATGTGACTTGGTCATTCTCGTTCTTTTTGTTGGATAATACTAAAGGCTACAGTGTTCTTTGTAATGTACAAAACTCAGCAGTATGAAGACTAACGAATTGGCAACATTCGGGTGAACAGTGAGTGATAGACGGGATTGGGAAGCAGTTGTTTTGGGGGTTTGAGGTTCAATGAATCAGTAACTACAGAATGAATTCACACAAGCCAATGGCTCAAATAATAAACTCAGTTCAGGTTTTTGTAAGTTTTAAGTAGATCATTGTCATGTCGTGTCCATCACAGATACCGTTAGGGCAGGATAGCCAAAGACATAACTGGATCATGCGGTTTATTTTGAGCTATCATCAACTCAAGTCAGTTCAAAGATGGTTATAAACATTTGACGCGTTATATGGTTCTGTCATCATGGAAATGGTTCTCATTATTCCCAGAAGTTAGTCCCGTAAATGAATCAGGATCAGCGACATGCCACGCGAGGGAGCAAGCGATAGAATGTAAAGCACACTGTGCTAAAATATGACAGTCTAAACGCTAGGCAAGCTAACACACTGTACAGTCTGTCGATGGGAAACGCATTTGAACAACGGAAAGGAATAAACAAGATGTGACAGCCCTTTTGACTGTCACATAGCTGTTCTTCTTAAATCACTTCATTTTAAAGAAATGGAAAGTAATGCATTGGCACATGTGGCGTTCGGTTAATCCGCATTAGTTCCGCCGAAACCTCCCGATGTTTGGTTCCACGTTGCGGTAGCAAGGCTTCTTCGACTTGGTTTGTGACGGATCTTCGAACTTGAATTTCCCCAAGGTCTCATTTGCAGAAAATTCTTCATAAACTCCTTTTAGCATGCAGGTTTTAGAATGGAATATCCTACACTGACCTATTCCAGAGACACCCCTAAATTCGGCTGGGAATCAGCATGCAGGTGCACTGTACCTTTCGTCTCCTTCTAGTTCAAAAGTTGAGCTGTTTCCAACGAACAGTCACCTGTTAGAACTGCATCGGTCTCCTGTTGTCCAAATAGTTCGCGCGTCACAACTAGAAGCTCACGGTAATATACTGAACACTTACAGAGAAATATGGGACAGGTTTTTCTGAGTGTTCAGAGTGCAACATTACATTTGATGACAAACACACAACAGTCATGTCTTCAACTGTTCTGTCAGTTCCATAGGTATTGCTATAGCTGATTTTGCATTCAGGAGGATCAGGTCGCAAGTACTGTTTAGTGTGTTCACTGGCCCAGGTTTTCTATCCAGTCCAGCCTCATGAGATTTTTTTTGAGCTGGTTGGTGGAGTTGCCGGCATCTCACATCTACATGTTCCCAAGCTAGATGCACAATCCACTTTGTTATATAATGGCAGAATGCCTCGTGAAAACCTGTTGTCGGTGTGTATCGTTGTTCGCAATTTACACTACCTTATCTTTCCTCGTCTGTGACACCGAAGTACTGTGATATCAAAGGCACTGTCTGTTTGAAACCGATTGCAGACATCAGTAATATTTACCATCAAATACTTACGTTTTATACTGACATCCGTTTAGTACTCGATTGTGATCGCTTTAAATTAGCACTATGCGATCGTTCGTTGAGTACTGGACAGTTTCCCGGTTTACCTGAGCTTCTTCTATGACTGATAGCCTTCCTCAGTATGCGTCCTTCATTTTTAGTTGATGTACTTGTTGTTTTTATACGAAAACAATAATACCTTCGCCTTTGGCAAAGTGCTCAGGATCCTGAAGGTAGGCCCTATCCGTTGTTTGTCACTCAAAAATAAGTAACCAGGACATTTTTTCAAACGGCGACTTCATAATCATGGCCATGAAACTCCCAAGAATGGCAGTATACGGATACTTGCTGAATACGAGAGCTTTAATGAACTATTTCGACACATTAGCCGCCGGTTTCGCGGAAAACATATTAAGGATTGTTACTGCTGGTAAGTGACTTCTGAATCTTCAGGTTTTCCTCAAAGTTTCAATGAGTTTCTGTTGATATTTCACTGTTGCTGTTGCAATATTTTAATATCTTCAAGCGTTACGGCATCTGTGGAATCACACGGTATTTTCCAAGACAATATAGGCTTCCGGAAACACAAGGCATTTCAATCTGCACAACATTTTGAGCGAACTGTCCACGCCGATGTCGATGACGAAACAATTTGCGTTCGTCTTGGCATCAAGATATGAACAGAATGGTTAAGTAAGACGTAATGACGGGAAGTAAAACGACATGGCCCATTAATAAAGCCACAAAAGTGAGATAGGTCAAGTGACGCTTATGGTTTTGGTTGCATGGCTATAATACGTCACGTCACGGCAAGCCTAAAAATTCAGCATGACGTGCTTCGGATTCTACAGGAAATTTGTTGGTGTTCGATCAGTCTGCATCGTTCATGAATGCAACCCTTTATTACCAGTCGTTTGTTGAAAAAAATTTGTGTTAGTGATGTGACCGCGAAAGACGCGTGCTCTGGGGAGTTGTTTATTGCATGAAATCTTTTACAAAACAGAACAAATGACGCCCATTCATTGTCATGGCTTGCATGTATCCGCACACATTGCACAACAGTGCATCGTCGTTCGCCTTGGTAACACGTCTCACTCAGCACATATACACGGTTCCAACAGTCGCTTCTAGTCTCTGGTCTTCCTGGCGTTAAGATCTGCTGTTTAGTTCCCGAATGTACGTACTATACTATTCACAAACTAAGGTGCATGCTATACAACACCAGCATAATATGTTAGAGAACAGTCGTGTTTTTACCTTATCCATTTGTGTTATCGATGTACGCTGGTTCCCAGTTTAACGTTGCCTTTCAGACGTTGAAACCTTTACGGAGACGTTTGTCAACAGCCATTTGTTATCGATTCTGGACCGTGATGGCCAAAATTCTGAGACAATAGAGCTGTGCGATTCGATCCGAAATGCGCGTATCCTTCATGTCAGCTAGTCTGAATTTGGTCGCAGTAGCGTGTTAAGGCCGTTCGCTAGACCAACTTGGTTATAAAGCCTGTCTTTTTGGTAAGCCCTGTGGTTTGGACTCCAAATTTCGCATCCGGATACACACTTGTGGAACAACCAGTAGTTCATCACTTTCGTTATTCAAATCCATTTGAAGCATCCATTCATTTTGCTAACATAATTCTGGGGCACGCCAATTGTCCTCCCTTTTCAGACATTCCAATTTTTATTCATATCTACATCAGGATACACAAACAAGCTGTAGTCCATGCAGACATCACTTCAAACAATCAGGTAGATTACAGGAATTCCAGTGAAATCCTAACCAATTTATCTAGACCTTACCGGGCGTTTAACTGTACAACAGTGTTGTTCGTGCACAACTGAATTCAAGTCTTACGACTCAACTGCACGTTGTATATATATATATATATATATATATATATATATATATATATATAGCCTGCCTGTTATGTTTAGAAAGGGAACCTTGGTAAGTGAGTAGTTAGATAGACAAGCAGCCCACGTCATGACAGGAGTGCTGAGTCGGTCATAGGCGGATAGTAGCTTCGGTTCGTAAGACGAAGGCTCACCGGTTCGATACTCCATTTAGGTTATCTCTAACCAGTGAATTCAGATAGGGAGGAAACTGGTCGTAGAATGTAGGTTCGAGGGTAAACATTGGGAATTACTAGGTAAGACGGAAACCAATTACGGAATGAAGTCATGCAAATAAGCTGAAAGAGGAAATTGCACCTCTCTAGTTCTGATTTTCGCGGCTGTTGCAGATTTAAAATCAGCATTAGGTTGACTGTGAACATACAACCGCTGGAACGAAAGCTAACCTACAAAAATTTATGTGTATCTCCCAAAGCATATACGTGAGCTCAAAACACAATAGTCAGAGGGGGTACATTATTTACTGCTTAATGTGAACTGTCAGCCGATGAAACTCTCGATTGTTAGGTCATTATAATAAATAGAAATGTTACTTACAATGGTTAACGTGCAGTTGAGTTGTAAGACTTGAATTCAGTTGTGCATATATATATATATATAACGTAACAGGCGGGCTATATATGTGTGCATATATATATATATATATATGCACACATATATAGCTCGCCTGTTACGTTACATATATGTACATATATATAGTTCAGCTGGCCCGCTTAAAATGGGTAGTTCGGACACTAGACTTAATCCGCAATCGTGTACATTTAACCTTCATTGAGTAATATGGGGCTGCTTCTCGTTATTACACACCAGGACACTTGGATGTTGAGCATATTAACAGTGCAATGCTTGACATATATTCAGGATCTAACGTCAACAGGAAGCATCCGTGAACAAGATAAGCTGATTGTCACCGGCTCTAGGTACACCTTAGTGGGTAGGCTGATTTGGCTTGTAGTATACATGTTTCGCGACAGCTGACTTAAAAACTCGATCACCCACTTGTTTAAGCCTTCACAAATCCCCAACTAAACGACTGATATCATTATAACTTGTTAGTGAGTGTAGTTTTGTCATTGATAATCAGTCATTGATTTACCTACTGCATTATGCATTCATTCTAGAAAAAGAATTGTCTGAAAGTGCATCTCACAATATCTGAGTTAGTCCATTGCACCTTGCCAAAACGAAAAGACCGCCGAATATTGATTTCCACTCGAAATATGTTGTATATTCATCTAGCTGTGTTGACTAAAAACTGAGTTGCTGTAACGCCATACGTTCAACTAAGGAGGACACCAGCAACATCAGTTTGTTTACAGAACATAACCTCGTACACTAACCATTACTTCGTATGCCCCTAAGATGAAAACATCTGTGGTTTTCATGACATTAGCCCTCAGCTGTGTCTGTTGAATGCGGGCTTTCGTACGATAATCAATCTTGTTAGTTGTGATGTAGGTCAGTTCAGTTTGTGCCGCTAACTTTCATGCTTCCCTACATATATTCTTAATACCACTGAGATAGCAACAGACCATTCAAGATGACGATGTGATTTTAATGTTTGAAACATCACACAACAACTGTTTGTCGTTCGCTTGCTTTTTTAAAAACTGACTGTGAGTAAAAAAATGTCCTGGTTAATTATAGTTAAGTATTATTTCTAACCTCGAAACCACTTCACGGTATTTGTACAGATGGTTAATGGATGCGGAACCTAGCCAAATAACAAGGTAAATTCCGTTCAAATATCTTGAATTTAGTGATTTGTTATAAATACTCACTATCACTTCTTATAGGGATCCTCAACAATCCAGCTTAAACTACCCACGGGTCTTACTCACGCCAAACGTTGCATATATACAGTTTCTAATTGTTGGTCCCCTCAAATGTGAACCATATTTACGTGTATCCTGATTAGCGTTTTCAGTGTAGCAAGCAACCTTATGGTCAAGAATTTAATTATTTAGATAGTGAAACAATAAAACTGATATTTTGATGAGCTCGGCTCCCGTAACGTCATATCGGCCATACGGTTCGTTTGACATCACTTGGTATTTAATCACACCATTCGGATTTTTGTGAGCACAATGTGTATTCTTGTCTACGTCGAATGCTACCGCTTCAAAGCTGGATCGGTTGAGAGTTGTATTATCTTGCTATATCTACACACACTTGTCATCAACTATCAACAAACTCAAACTTTTGTGACCAGTGAGACCATGTTATTTAAATAACGACAACTAGCATTGTTTGCACAACACAGCTCGTTCATGTTATTTGTGTGACCCCCTGGTGAGCGCTTGGCCCATCCTTCACCCTCCCACCAGTCTTTCTTCCTTTCCATGCGACCAATCGGAGTAAATTTCAGTGAGTAACTGATCGGTAAAAATCAACACCTGGTACGCCTTTTTCCTTTGCTAATGAGCCGTATAAAAAGAAACTCTGTGTTCAGGACATGAGGGGAAAATGGTACTTTTAAGTCTTTGATCACTTTCATAAGAACGGAAATGTATATATCTAAGGGACCACCACTTCCGTGTTTGTTGTAAACTTTTATGCACTCCAGAAGATGTTTTTACATTATCATTCACACTCATTCGTTTATTTTTTGTTAACATTTATAACTGCGTCTGCATCGAAAACTCGTTCTCGGAAGAGTCGACGAACTTTCGGTGTCATATATAAGTGGGTGATTGTGGCAAGTGGCCTTGATCAGAGTGTCGCCTCAAATCGGTACTAACTGGACTAAATACCGTCATCAGTGAGGTAGTCGCATTGAGCCGCGTCAGACGGCGGTTGACCTACCTCAGCCCCGTGGTTGAAAATGTGTTGAAACGAGAATCGACAAGATCAAATTTTCATGTATGCACCGGGTTTTAAAACTGTGTGTGACCACCTTTTGGTCAGTATGGTTGGGTCCTGTTGATCAGTGGCACATTTGGTTAAATGTGTTTACTTGTTCAGAGTAATTTAGAACCACTTTCCTCGTACTCATAGTGAACTTGACATTGCAGCCAAAGGGAAAATTTCTTTTTTTGTAATGTCGTCGGTTTCTAATGTATAATTTTTTATTCAAATAGTCTGAAATAGTGAAATCTAAAGAAAAGTTACCGGAGAAGACCGAGCTGTCAATCATGAGGAGCACTTCTACCTACTCATTGTCCATCAAACAGATTTTGAATCTACTTACCACAGGGAACCTAGGTAAATTTAAGCTTTACGTGGTGAGTACAAAATTACACTAGGCCTTTCAACTCCGCCCAGGATATGCAGATATCCAAGTTATTTTGCACAACACAAACACTCAAGTAATCCATGGTCAGCTGTAGTGGAACATTTTTAACGATGAATGATGTGATGGTAGGATCTTTATTGAGATCATTGTTTGCGGACATCTTTATGGTGGAGCATGAAAACGACCAGTCAAAAGAGGTTATTCACGAATGCGGTGTTTATAAACGATGTGTGGATATCATCCTATGTATGGTTGGTGAAATTACCATTCAAATTTAGAACAGCGATTTTCACCTTGTCTCACCTAACGTTCAAACTAGAAGTTGAGATTAGCTGTAAGTTGTCCTCTCCAGACTAAATATATTTGATAAGTTGGTGAATCCGTCTTACATAAAATCCAAAGAAGAGAAACCTGGAATGGCTATTATCTCTAGTTCAGCTGCCTTGTTCCACTGATAGAAAAGTGAAATCATGTAAACCACTTTACTGATAAAGCCATGAGAATAGGTACACAGGATACGATTTCCTATGAGTAGACTTTCTTACACACAATATTCGTATAAACTGGCTAACTGACTCCATTTATAGACAAGATTACACGATATCACGAGATTGGGGACAAAGTATCTCTGACGGAAAAGAAAGTAGTGTTCACTTCATTACCATTCAAATGGCGAACAACTTCCGGAAGCAATTACTAGGAGAATGAGTATTGTTGTCAATGCAACCTTCAGTGCTGTCAAGTTGTGCGTTCGTTTCAGCTCAGTCTTGTCTATATGTCTACGGTTAAACCGTCAAAGTACTTGTTTCCATGGCCACTTCTGTGTATGCTCATTTACAATAACACTGCCATTCTGATTTGTTAAGCTGAACTAAAGTTTTTTGTCCTTCCTACGTGATTGTTCCTCTGTGATATGTACCAGATGACTTCCTTGGTCATGTACTCTAAATGCTTCGATTTTAATGACACAACATGAACTTTTTGAAGTGAGTGCCCAGAATGGAATAGGTTGATGTTTCAGATATCAGCGCCTAATACACCAAATAACAGATGACGGTGATTCACAGTCACCGACCGCCTCTGAAGTTTCACCATTCGCACAATGAGACCAAAGAGGTAACCGAACTTCTGGCACATTGTTCTGAAACTTTCGAATTACGTCCAGCCGATAATATTGTTCATCCTTTCACGCTCCTTATAAAAGTGTACAGTTTTAACGTTGGAATCAAATTCCAGACCTACTAGGTGAGATTTTGCAAGGAAGTATAAGAAGAAAAACAGCGGAAACGGTGTCTTTTATTTGATAAGTGGAAGGTTTATGTATTGGTCCATATAGGTTTTCATACTAGTAATTGATCCATTAATAGATCAGACGCATTCCTTGGTTGTGTTTTTTCCCGTTATAAGGTTACACTTGTATCTTTTCATATTTCTTCGATAAACAACAGAGAGTGACGGTTTGACAAAGGAGGACTGCAAATATGCACTACCGGTTGCCTCAACAGTGTGTCATCAGTGGGCATGATAAGTTCCGGCGATCCACAATAAGCCGGAGAATTTTGGAGTTCCTGAGGTCAATGGTTCAACAAACCGGTCAACAGAGCAGTGAAGTGAAACGAGATAATGTGGTTATCAGCCATTGCTTGTTCTTCAACACAGGCTGAATTTGAGCTGGCAGAGAATTATATACATATATGCTCCGGATTGGCAGACAAAACATATTGAAGTAAAGAGTGACAGGTATACACAGCGTTTGTTTGTATTTTCCTTAAACAAAAGTAAATCTACCATAGTCTGAATGAATTACTAGCACTGGTTTGCCGTTGTCAATCGTAGTGTTCGGTCCCATATCTGTAATTTAAGAACGCATCTGGTGAAAGTGAATGAGGGATCTGTTCCCCTGAACAACCTAAATGAATCGTCACAACTAATCATTCATACCAAATTTTCAATATGCAACAGCTAATTAGTCTAATCTTAGGATAAACTAACTTCGGTTGGAAACTGCAAATATTAGTGTGTGTGTGTGTGTGTGTGTTCGGAAGGCAGTATCAGCTACATTCGTTACCGAACTTCTAGGAAAATTCTGAATCCAGCGTATCTATTAAAGGTTGATTGCACAAAAATTACCTGCTTCAAATCAGTACCTGCTGATAGATGTAGTCATCTTGTAAGGTACACTGCTGATTTGCTGTCCATTTTTATCTGAGCAGATCTATGGAAAACGAAAGAGCGCTCTGTGAAAAGACCTAACACAAGGTTAGGCTACAATTGAACCATGTGAATTTACACAAGTGTGTCAGTGTCAGACGTTTGCACGTTGCCATCTATCCTTCTACTTCCTAAACGGGAATAGCCAGTCCAGTAGGAAGTCGGTCACAGGAACACGTACCGGTTTAACCTGACGAGGAACAAACACAGCCGATAAATCAGTCAACTGTATCGATCTGATTGAGTTCACATAGTGATACAAGTGAGACAGAATTCGACCTCGAAAACAGATAAGTAGGATGATGAATGTGGATAGTCAAAGTAAACAAAACGCTTCTCAATGAAAAAACGGCAGAAGAGTAGACATGTAGATAATTCCCGGTAAGATCAACAAACTATGTCAATACGATGAATCATAAACATAACTAAACCTAGAAGTCTGATGTGATAAAGGACACTGCATGTTGTCCACATATTGGTGCGTTACATGGAGTAGTTCGTATTTAACGTAGTCAAGCGACAGTGTCACCGAAAGGCCACGCTTGAAGCAACTTTGTACATCATCAGCTAATTAGTGATGAACTGGCAACTGCAAGGAACCATCAGGAGGCAGAAATCACGAGGAAATTCAAGTAACGTATTGTTGTCGATTAAAACAATGTGAAGATAGGAAATGACAACAGTTCTGACAGGGAAAATGTAAAAACTGATCTAAAATCCGTGTGAAATTCATGACCAAACCGAAAAGGTGCAAGCGAGACGGTTTTGAATTATGGAATAATAAGTTAATCGTTAGGAAAAGGACAAGCATTGCTTGTATGTAGTTGGTTTTACGACTGAAAGACGTTGCTCGGAGTTTGTACCAGGCTTCTTACGGCAGGCATACGGAAGCATACGTACGGAATAGACAGGCGTAGAAACATGATTGCATCTGGGATCTTTAGAACAGCCACACGATCGTTATCCTCTCAGTACGGATTCAATAATATTGTTACGCAAACGTTTCTACCTGTCGAGGTGTGGGCGTTCGTCAGTAATATAAACGTTGATGTAACGCTAGTTATATAGGCAGCGATCGATCAACGCGTTACAACGGAAGATGTGACGCTTACTGATCGGTAAGTGTCGTTCACTAATTCATCCGATGTGACACCGGTACCACGGCCACAATTTCAAGCGTCTTCTGGTTGAAATACGATTGTGAACAAAAGAATGCTCTGGTAAGAATGACACTAGTTAACTGGCACTAACGTGAAAATAAATAACAACATTCCGAGCCACAGCTTGTTTCAGTTTCGGAACCAGATGGTCCCAATGACTACCAGCGAAGTGGTAGACAAATGATTTCTGCCTATAAGCAAAAGAAAGCACAACAAACCGAGGAGAACAATTCACATATCTTCCTGCAACCACGACGACTGAGACCTCGTGGTCTAGTGAATAAGTGCTTGGGCTGTAATCTACAACTTATTCGCCGGTCTTGAGTTCGATTCTCCGACGTGTCTGCTGTTGACGACATCCAACTAGTGTTGTGAGCCAAGAACGAGAATGGCGCAAGGGTTGTTCATCCAGAAAGCCAATACATGGGTTATGCGGTTCAACGTGACTACAGACAAAAACACTAACTGCGTACGACACTGGTCTCAGAAAGCCACAGTTGCCACTGGTGCTAATGCTCGGCTTCTGTATGTATCAAAAGCCATTTAATGCCAAGCTGCATTCCAATGCTCCTTCTTATATTTTTCTCGCGTCTACTTCAATGTCAAAATCCATGCTGTTGTCTCATTAATGAATAGCAGTTGTATGAGTAGTATATTGCGATCGCTCGTCCTCACTACACTGGGTGGAAACACCTGTCGGCCATCATGCTTATAGTTAATTAGAACAACTGTTTGTAAAAACAACTTTTCCAACCCCTTCCGAGGCCCTGTTGGATGTTTGCTCGTTTGCAGTCCAACCACAATAATCGGCTGATTGATTTTAGTCCACGAGCCAAAGTAAACACAACAGTTAAGAAAATTACTTTGACTTTGTATGTACGCCATCAGGTCAGTTGGGAGTAATGAGTTCACCTCTCTGCATAACATCGTCCATGGCTTAGACTTCAATTATATGCCGAAAGAATATTCACTCGCTATATTGTTCGTTTGTAATGAACAGATATGTCAAGATAATGATGATTGTGTTCTGATTTCAAAATGGACTTAGTAAAGTGGTTGATCCACCGTAACGAATGAACTAAGAGGGAACAGTAGTCAGGTGCAAGTGTAGGTCCAAGATGAAAACAAGAGCATGAGGCAACATCCACAATGACCAGTTTGACCAAGTACTCAAGCAAGTCAGCAGGAATCGACACACACCCGCACATGCACTTGGACAGTACGGCTGGTAGCAACCGTTCTAGGATTAGTCTGCCACAGTGACCGAAACCAAATGACGCTTACATATAACCATCATCATAAGTAGCTTGCGCTGCACCACTTGTGGTTACACTCACGTATCCAGTGCAAAACCGACGAAATAATACTAGGAGGCGTGTGAGTGAAGCCTCTGTGTCCAGCTGACCATTGCTGGTTAGCCAGGTGGTAGGCCAGTAATGAAGTGAAACCCTTATCTACGTGAACTCCAGAAGGAAGAGAAGCATAAAAGTAAGGCTCGACCAAAAGCCATCAGAGTATTCATCACACAATACATCAACAAAGTTGGGTAAGAGAAGATGCAGGAGGTCACCTTGAGCCAAAAGTTATGAAAAAGAGAGCTAATTATTTGAAAAACGACGACGGTCGTTGACTGATAAAAATGAAAAATTTACAATAGACTTAATTTACCTATATCTAACGCACTCACCGTCTCTCTGACGACGATGTGCTGTGAGAATCGTAGTGACCAGTCTAACACTAATAGCGCATTCGCGACGGCATTCACCGCGATACCTTATAGTAATGCCACCACGAACTACGGCACCGATAGTTCCCTAGCGTACCATACGCTTCATTTCACGCCTGAGTAGTAATTACTCACTGAATCTTCGGGCGCCCGTCCGGATAGCATTCTTCAAGATGGTCCTGTTCAAGACTAAATCTTCCTAAGATCTAAAATCCATAGTACAACGCAGACGACTTACCTGGATAACATCCTGGTAGCTCAGCTTCTGATCACAAGGATATAAGTTACTTGCCCCTACAGCGGCTGCTTGGGAATTCATTCGTCCCCCTTCTTACGGACGTCATAAGCATTAGCATGGCTTCATTCCCCATCCATGCCCGTTCGTCAAAATATCTCAATTTTCGGAACTTACTCCGATCGCCGAATGTCCAAGATACGTCTTAAATATCACATGTGAAAGCGGCTCGTTTAACACACAGTCTGTTTACAAAATGCCCAAGTTTCATTGCCGTACAGGAGCGTAGATAACACCATTGAGTGGCAGACAAGCAGCCTGGTTTTCATCTTCGGACTGTGGTTCACCTGGACTCACCTTCCAAAACGTCCAAAAGTAGTACTACCCATTTTCTGCACTAGTTCGTCAGTCGCGATCTGCGGACAAATCTGTCAACAGATTGCTGCCTAATTGGCAGAAGTCTGCGCAATTATCCACAGGGTCTCCACTGGTGCAAAATTCAGGGGCTGATACAATAAAAGCATCTCGGCCCACAGAAGACGTTAATAACCGAATCAAATTCAGATGTAGCGGTCACGACAGCCGTGAGCGTCGTTGAATTTCTTCGCTATGTGCAAACAGTGCACCATCATCTGCGAACAAAAAAATTTACATCGTCGAAGTACGTAGCCGGCTTGGAGCGCCGAAACGTTGAGTGCTAAACAAGCGACTATCTGTGCGGTAGTTAATTTCAACACCATCTTCAGAATTTTAGAGGGCAGCTGCCAGCCTTGCGGTTACATAGAAACCAACTAGGATCTGAGCTAAAATGCAATCTTGCACCACACCAGTGACAATGTCAAGACCACCAAAGATCAATCCACACGACTGCACCTTTGTTTTCTTGTCCATACACAACATTCTGATTAAATTGACGTACTTTCTTGGGTATTCAGAGTTACTATGCACCGTCCACAATGCCTCACGACTTACGGAATCAAAGGTATACAGCAGTTCACGACACTCATCCTGGATCTGTCGAGCAGAAAACACCATATCGACCGTACTGCGACTCATCCGAAATCTACGCCGTTCATTAGGAACGTTGGCCTCCAAAACGTCTGCTTCCAAGCGGTTCAGCAGAATTCTTGCTGACACCCTTCTGGTGTATCTCATTAGACAAATATTCCGACAACCTTCGGTCCACTGATTTCTGAGCTCACCTTTACATAAAGGTATGATCAGGGCATCTTTCAACACTTGGGTGACTACTTCTCGCTTCCAGGCGGAGTGAAACAGTCGGCGCAAAACATGTTCCAAAGATGATCCTACATGCTTTAGGAGTTGTCCTGGCAACCCATCTTCACTGCCAGCATTCCCGTTTCGCAGCTGTCTACTTGACTGGAACAAGTGATGCTTTGACATCTTGTTATAACAGGCTACTTATGGTCACTCAAGCATTGATAACAGACCGGTCTAGCAGAATACCAGCGTGCTCGCGCTAAACCTTCATGATGCCCTCCGGATGGGTGCACAGAAACCAGTCCTCGTCAATTAATACACTAGTAGACTGGGCAGATGTGCAAAAAGTCGTAGTGAATGAGTGATAGAACTCCTTGCGTTGTCGGCGATGAACGTAACCTTAAATTAGCCCTCCTCACTTTTACATCAGCCGTTCTTGAGTCCGCAAAGCCTTTTATCGAGTTAATGACGTACACTTAGAGATGCGGTTCTTTTGCCTTCTCGGCTTGGGTCCATTGTGGAAATAAGTGTTGTGATCACAAAAGACGCTTGGCATGTGAAGTTGTTTATTGCGTGGTTTCCAGTACGTGTTATATTAAAACAAGGAAAACGAACGAGTACACTCATTTGAACGGCTGACGTGTATTCACCTACCTTGGGCAGCAGTACATTATCATTCGCCCTGGTGGCACATCCTCCATAGTGCGTACATACTATTCCAATAATTGGTTCTGGTCCATCGTCTCTTCGTTGTTAAGGCCTACTTTTTAACTTCCGAAAGCATGCACTATACTATTCCCAAGCAAAGCTGCCTGTTATAAAACAGTAGCAGCTTCATTCTCCCCGCGTACAAAGGTCGAAATAACGGCGTTGAGTTGTTGAACCAGTCTGGCGTTCGATACCGATCGTCTCGATGGCTGCTGCCGTGATCTCTTCCTTGAGGTGTTGCTACATGCCGTCAGAGGTAGTGTACACGGGAACGTCTGTCAGACAAGCGGTAACTACATGCTAGATATTTTCTTCGTTTTTGCTTTTATCGCTTTTATTACATTTTGTTTTCAATGTTTTCCTTAAGATGTACACTAAACAGGCTTGCAAACATGAATAAACAATTTGGGCATGATCAACCGACTATCCGTTCTACATTCACCTACACACACCACTTGCCTGAAACACATTTCGCGGCTGTCGTACTATTGGAGGAGCATGAAGATATGTCACTGGTGAAGACCGTTTCATGGGTGAGTCCATGTTGTGACCTCTCTCTGGAACTGGATGTTTATGTTAACCAACTCGTAAGTAGCACACAGATGGAGCAAACGACCATTGTTCTCATTGACCGAATTATAGCCGCGGGATCTCAGAACACCTTGGAAGACCACTGAGTTGCGCCTAACTCGCATGCTGAAATCACCTAGAACAAACAATCCGTAACTCACCGATGTCGAGCAAATTCTGGCCGACAGGTGACTATAGAACAGATGTTTCAAATAATCCGTGTGACACATAGACCGTAAGTACTAAGAGATGTAACAGACATACTTTAACCAACTTGTCAGTACAGGTACACGGTTCAAAGGCAGACGCTATGCGGTTTGTCCAGCAGCAAAATATTGATGCGGTCAGTGACTGCGAAACAGCCGTGGTGCTCCCGTTTATCTTCTGCCGCGTAACTTATCCTATAGAAAATGTATTTACTGTTCGCCTCCCAATGATCACCTGGGTGTACAACCGTCTTTTCGTTTAACGTTGTGACACTGTTGTCGCTGTGGCTCAATTCTATGACAATCAGTGAGGTGCTGCTTTCCGAATGTCCGGTATTTCCTCCATCCGATAGTGTACGTATATTCCTTGTCCCGAGGGACAAAGTTTTGAGTCTCACAGCATGTCACAGATTGACATGTGAGACCTCACCTTGTGTCTCTCATTCAACAGCTCAACCTATAAGATTAAAGGAAACAGACTTATTCGTGCATATAAATTTTTACTTAATCGTGTTACTGATAAGTAGTTTGGCGGATTTGAGGATTTAAAAGAGACTTAATTGCGAAAAGTCTGGCCTTCGGCTGGATTCGAACCGGCGACAGAAACAATATGCTGGATTGGCTCCCATTTACTTGGCACTGGCCATCGAATAAATCTGGATGAATAGTTCCGAATCATCTACAAGGTTCGTCAGTCCTGCTCCAGAGCTGTCAAAGTGCGACTGTTATCAACGGGGGAAGCTATTTCTATCAGACTCCACAATCCCTGCCTAAGTACCCAAAAACAATTCGTATAAACTCTCCACCTCCCCTGGCCAGTCATTCCACATCCACTTGAAACCCAAGCAAGCGTGAACCTCTCGACACGGATGAACGCATGTCTCATGACTGGCACGTGTAACAATCCAACACATTCACCAACACTCCCACTCTCCCCCAGTAGACTGTGATTCGTACCAATCCTGTGATTTTGGATGACTTATTTGACACGTTATAATTTTCATATATAACTCGCACTTACCCTATGTTACTGTAAAACCTGATGAGAATTACCGAAAACAGCTGTTTGCAAAATTGACTTCTTATGAATCCTATGGGAATCTGGAGAAGTCTATCTTTGTTCACACTATGTAATTATTAGCGAAGGTGTGGCTTCTCTGAGGATCCTGGCTGCAGCTGTGCTTTTTCACTTGCCTGTTCAGAATTCATTCTCTTACATTTGCCTACCACAGGAGGCCTGATATGAACTCATTGTCACTTTTTACAGTTGTACTACTGATAACCCACACCGAATACTTGTACTTTCCTACGACTCAACCATCATTATTCTAATATTCAAGGTCGTTTCGTTTGAACATATTCGAATGTTGATTGATATACTTGACGGTTCTACACACCTGTCGTCAGGATTGTCATAGAGAGCCACCGAATGAACTTGAGTCCATTTCACTCCTTTGTATTAGTGTCGTCGATCTCAGGCTAAGCTAGGGCCAAATATTTATGACATTTCCAAACACTGCCGAAAATATGCACGTTCTTTTATATTAACGCCAATTACCACCGCAGTTCGACTACTTTTTAAGGAGAGCTTTCTAAATTGTTAGTAGTCGAGGGTCAGGCGAAACCCCGTTTTATCGACTGCATCTGTTCAAAACAATGCAACAAGCTGAACGACGGCGTAAACTTGTGCAAGTATACGTATGCAATTGTAGCAACACACCGTTATGTGGTCAAGGTCATATGACCGGACCGACCTGCTGTGGCATTTGAGCTGAATGTTATGCCCACACATCCACCGATGAGCGACCCTTACGCGTATGAAGCCGCAGTGACTTCGAACGACTCACAGTTTGTCAACACCACTGTAGTCAATGTCACGTGCACACACGCATACGCACACACACACACACACACACACACACACAACAATACGCACAGACAACCTCATCTCGGACATTAACCTATGACACGTGATTCAACCCAGTGTCCTCACCGGAGCTGACGGGGCAACGAGACGGTACACACATGTGAACGCAACTCATCTGGATCTCTCGCGGGCCGGTGAACAAACCACAGCTACAGTGCTACGTGGGCTACATAGTGTTTCCATCCTGTAGATCCTTACGTTGACATCTATGGAATTCCACCCAACACTCCACTAACACACCCACGGATTGTATCTCTGTATTTTGTCCGAAGCCTTGCTGTAAGTGCACCTGTTATATTTGTCGGTTATTCACATTACACTTTGGTTGTATATCCTTCTGATATTATTTAGATGTTTGGTTTTACCCGTACTGTTTACAACGTATTGTAATTAGCAAGCCAGCATCTAAACAGTCATACACGATAGGCTGTTTGTCAGTCTTTTAGGTATCCGAAGTTACCATTATTTTCTTTGTCCGTATCAGTGGCGTCGGCTAATGAATGACTTGTAACTTACAGTGGGTCACCTCTCTTTACTACCGTTGTCGCACTACTTGACATAACTAGTAAATGTTTTGAATTACATTTTTACACTAAATAGTTTTTTCTTCTGCTACCATTGTATGAAATAGGCGTTTGACATTTACAGTTGTCCCTATTCCCATTATTCACCGAAGATAACTCGATGCAATGATAATCGTCTTCTGTCCACCAAACTGTTTTCTAAGTGGGACGAAATAATTTACTTTATTAAACATTTCCACGTTTTTTCGAGGCAACTACTGTTCGATTTTTATATTAGAATCAATAAAAATAACGTTTAAAGAGGGGTTGAGGTGTGTTTGCTCGGTCAGCAGTTCTGCTCTGAAACATATCGAGATTACTGGAATTAGAGACCCTGAGTAGCCATCAAAATCGTACTTAAACCCGAACATTCCATGTAAGTAAAAAGAAAACTTCAAATTTGTTGTGGTAAGCCACCGGTATTCATGATACAGACAGACACGGATTAATAGGGTTACACTGATATTATAGAAGTCAGTGTTTATTACTGTTCAACAACAATAGTATATGTAAAGTCACAAGTAGTAAGGTGACTGTTCAAATATTGTGCCAAGGGCCTGATGAATATCGGTTGATATAACAGGGAAGCCATCGATCCTATCTTGATGGTTCATACTATAGTGATACCGAACTGTTCTCAGGTTAAAAAAACTGCTATTTGTCAGGATTCTGGTGTATATGCAGGTTTTCATCAAACTTATTCTAGATATCCCTAAAACATTGTATGAACCGGTAGTCTCAAGTGTGTGGCGGATAGAAGAACGTAAAGTTAAAAACTGAGCTCAATTATGTGTACCCCCGGAATAAAGAATCTTAGTAGATTAGTGTTGATATTCGTTCGATTGCTGTCCTTTCCTTCACACGTGGTTGGCAGAATCCGCTTCCAGATTGGCCTCTCATAGTGACCGAAACCAAAGGACTCCTGTGCAAAACCATCGACACAAGTGGCCTACTCTGTACCAATAGTGCTTTCACTCACACACGTTCCGTATCCAATGTAAACCTGAAGAAATGAGACTGAGAAGTATAATCACTGGAAGTACTTGAACGAGCAAAAATCTTGTGAGTACGGTGCACCAACGAGGTTGAGGAAGTGAAACGGTAGAAAGCCACCATGTTGCAGGTTTCCAAAAATGAGATCAATCGTTTACCAGACTAACGGAGTCAGTGGTTGTTACGAATGGAAACAAAGATATACGCACATATAATCCGGTCAACGTACTGGATTCTGAAAAAAAAAACATGCTGTCTGTTCATTGACAGGTCTTTATGAGCAAGTTGGTAGCCTACCAATCCGGAACGGTCAGTGAGGTTGTGGCCACGTTCATTACAATGCCACGTGGTCACATTGTCATGAATTATGATACCCATAGTTCCTTTGTGTACCGCGCGTTTGAATTCATGGCCATAAAACTGCGGCTCATTGAATTTTTAGATGCCTTCCGGATCGCACTTACCTAAGCCTTCCAGTTAAAGACTTCTCTCAGCATCTCAGACCGATATTACTCAGATAACCTTTCGGTGTCACACATCCTGGCACCAGACTTTTGCCTACTCGTTCCTAGTTGTCCGTAGAGCAGTGGCTTCAAGGTCTTTTCGTCAGATATTCGACGGACGCACCTCAGCCAACAAATCCAGCCGAGTATCAACAGGAGTTCAGTCTTGTCCATGTAAGTTCAATGATGTACCCATGTGTTGGAAAAGATGGCCAACCAACAAATGCCCAAAATTCCCCCTAGATATTGTAGGTGAGGGCAACCCAGATACTATACACTTTGTTGATACAACGCTCAGACTTCAGTGATGTATTATTGCACAAATAACGCAGTCTCGTTTTTACTGCAACTGGATCTACGGTCTATGAGTACGTAAGTTTACCATAACAACAACCTTCTTAGCTCCTTTCAGATATCCAAACAAACGGAACTAGATGGGAGTAAAGACCCAGTGAGACCTCATTATCCTCTTTGTATACGGGGATATGAGATTGTCTGGGTCAGTAGGCTTGGAACGCTTCAAGATCGTGATACAATCGCGGACTTTGGTTTGAACGGACACTTCTGTACTGACAGGTGGTTGTGCAAAATTAGAAATGTATGGTGTTGGTAATGAGAAGTTTGGGAGTTAGATGGACTATCTCCACGAGGTAGTCTCTTTGATCTGTCATGAATAGGTTCACTGCCAATCTTTTCAATAATTTTCCCCACGATTGATCTCTTTGGAGTCGTAGATCGGATAAGTTGAAACAACTTGTCAGTGTTCCCTGATTGTCAGATTTTTCCGTTAGTCAAGCCATAATGGGAATTTTTTGACATTCGTTCTCGTGTGAGCAAATGTTATCTGATGCACTCATATAGTTTTGTCCCCAAATTAAGCTCGCATGAGTAGCACTATTAAAATGACTTGACATAATAAGGTGAGCCAACGTTCGAAAACTTTTCAGTCAAAAATGTGTACATTTGAATTTCAAAAAAGTAGGCTGATATACAATTTGAATCTACATAAAGTTCGGTGCATATTTGAGTGTACACAACGGACTGTTTATCTATCGACCTGGACAAATAAATGAAACAGTAAAAAACCCAACTGCAAAAAATTACAGACACTACCATGACACTGACAGGTTTACGAAAAGCTTGCAGACCTCCAACACAGGTTTGGACTTTAGGACAGCAACAGCTTAAGCTAAGCGCAATGCTCCACCGTATTTGTGGTGTGAAATGGGGAACGGAAGCTCAATCTTTTGCATACTTGTGATTTAATGTAGTTGCGTGACCAGTTGTTTGAATCGCTTAAGGATATGATTCGTGACTTGAGTTAGTAACTGACGCTCAGTCCTGCCTACGTAGGAGGCCCAGTGTCCACATCAGTAGATAACACTGGATTAGGTTAACGCAGGTGCTGGTTGGTCCACGCAGGATGCTGGGGTCCAGAATACTCTGGATAAAATCACAGCAAAGATGGAAATATATGGTTCCGCGATATAACTAACTAGGTGATGCGAAATTATCTGACATATGGTATCGTCTTCACACGGAACATGAAGTAAAAGCGGCTCCTTTCTACAATGCATCGGACCAAGTTCTCACATCACGGGCTGTATGAACTATACAACTAACGGTTTAGGATCATTATTACGCAATAAAGCGATCATTATCGAAGATATCTCCTCTTGAACTGTATCCTAACGTGGCCAGATCAACCAGCGTGCGAACTCAACCTTCTGTATACGAACTCAAATTGTCAATACTGACCTGTTCAAATGCTATTACGATAAACACACAGCTGGATGGAACTATCTGCTTTACTCCCCCCGATGAATATAGTAAAAAACGGTAATTTCCATAACTAATTGCCCTTTCCACTGAAATGTACGTTCGAGTGCAAAAGATCCACTGCAGCTCTTAAAGTCTGTGCTTGTGGCTTGTCGTCTGTGATCAAAGTTATCATTAACTCCTCTTTCGTATGGATTCACTGGGCGAACTCGGTCTACAATTTCGTTCCCGAGCGTTCCTACGCAACAGTCAGCAAGAACAGGATAAAGCGGGGCACCTCGTCGATTTGTAGGTAATCTGTAGCAGTGGTTGCTCCAATTGATCTCTGGGCATTCAAATATCTGGTTGATGCTCACATAACAGAAATTTCATAAATCTATCCAGAAGAACATATGTAATCAGCGATTTCACATTAAATGAACATATTTATCCAAAATATATAATGTCTCAAATCAGCCTTTAGCCTCATGAAGAACCATTCCTGTCAAGTAGGATTAATCCTATAATGATGTTCAAAATTGGCAAACCACAACGTTAATCAACACGTGTTTTATTCTGATGTAGACTGCAGATCAGAGAATTGCTCAAGGGACTCCAAACTAGGCTGAGCCCCAAGTAAGTTAATCTTTTTAAGCAGAATACAAAACTTCACACCGGAATGCAAAGTTGGACTATAGTCGTTTTTCTATAACAGCAGGTTCACCATACGGTTGGACAGAGGTTTAGGAAATTCTCCTCCAAATCCTGTTGTGGCTAAGCGAGTTGTAGAGTCAGTTGCTTATAAAGGCCTCGATCTTCCTAATTTATGGTGCAAACATTTTCAAACATCACCGACCCATTACTGTGTGCCTTTAGTTCTACACAGTTCGATAAGCTGTGAACTGCGCTGTTTCTTCCTCGAGGTGATACGTGGAGATGTGTCGGTGGACTTTTCCTTATTTATCATTATGTTCGAGTGTTAATCGTCATGTGTCATCTTTGTTACAACCCTATGAATTCGCACGGTGTGAATGATCAGAAGGTTTGGCATTATGCTGCTGGGTTTTAGTTACAACCACGCAATTTCCTTTCCTGTTATTTCGTCCAACTGGACACTCGTCCTTCGGGTACCGCAGCTCACAGCGAGGTGGCAAATTCTTATCCGTTGAAGTTGAATATTCAGTGAGAACGTTGAAATTAAACACCAATCCCAACTAGGCTAAAAATTTAAACTGAGCTACGGCGCACCTCAATTGGCCCGTGCAGGAAGTAACCTACAACAGGTATAGGTCGATCGACCGTAACGATGTCGGCTGGCAGTAACGTATTCAAGCTCCGATTGCATCACCGTCTGTAATTTTGGTTGGACCAACCAGATAGTAGCACCCAGCTCTCATGACCTTTTGCGTAACACATTAGCAAGCATCAGGTGGCATAAAAGCTTATAACAGATCTAACCCAAGCTCAAATTCACAAACGTGAGACAAAAAGCTCGACATCATCCATGAGCTTTTATAAGACACATCAGGCAACCCTGTAGCGACAGCAATGAAGTGTGCATTTCATCATTTGAGCAAGGCATAAAGTTCACAAAAACGCATGTAACAAGCTGTGCAACGATATGCTAAGCGTGAATACCGGTAACAAATTAACGTAGAAGAAGCAGATAAACTGAACTTCACTGAAAACATAGCATGTCAACAGTTGAACAGAAGAGCAAGACGTTTTAACATATAGGTGCCATGGGAGCATTTTAGGTAGTACTTCCAGTAAATATGCGATAAAAAGCAGACAGTGACTCGCATATCATGTACCGTGATTACCCAACGGCGTTCACATGTTAGTAAATTGACTAAAGCGACTCATTCAACGGGTTCTAGGTCGCACTAGTAACTAATTACATTCTAGTCGCGTGGTCGCCGATTGGAGTTAATAGAACAGTTACTATGCCTAATGTTGAGGACATCGGACAACCTGACCATTACTCACAAGCGAATGTGGTTGAGCGTTCATGTATGACGAATTAATCGCGCCTGATAAGATCAATGGCGTAGTGCCTCATGAGAGCGTGACCTGAGTTCCAGTTCCAGCCGCGGCAAGAAGATACACTACTGGCGAGCTCTAACAAGAGGTATACGGTCAATTGTGAGTGATGTTCAACCTATATAAAAACGAAAATCCCCTACTACTCGTCAGTTATCAAAATATCGCTCAATAAGTTAGTGGTTTCTGTGATTTCAACTTGGAGAGGTCAAAATAGAGGGGTTATCGGCCTGAGTTAAAAGAACAATTATTGTTTCTCCTCTCGAACCAATCCGGCGGTCTGAGCATTACTCAGTCGTGTCTAATGTGAAGTCAATAGTATGGTGGTCAACAAGGTTGTCTCATGAAAGCGCGGCCGGATTTCTAGTCCTAGCCGTGGTGAGGATATGCACTACTAACGAGTTCTAATGACAGTAAAACTTAAACCTAGTGATTCTATTCGAAAAGAACTACTTGAAAAGTATACGGGAATGTGACAGCTGCGATCAGTTATGGATAGTCTTCAATTCATATTAACCAAAAAAACCTATTTCTCAATACCTGCATTCCACTGCAATAAAAGATGGGGGACAAAAAGGACCGAGCAGAAAAACCTATCGACCCGATTAACCCTCCATATGTTGTCAACGTAACTGTCTAATAGCAGTGGTTGCGTTGTCACTACTAGTTCGAAGACGCTAGACCACCATTTAATGATCAATGCTCTATGTTACCACTTCTGGCTATAATCTCTGTTTTAAGGGGAAATCTTTTCGTGTGAGACAAAAAACGAAAGATCTTGCTTCATGAAATTTACACTATACGGCCATCCGTTTCTTTCTTAAGACTGATCAACATGAGTCAGAAGGCCAGATACTCAAATCTGCCATTTCTGTTCTACGAGCCACATATCTTACCTACTCATCGCCGGCCTTTAGCATCGTTCAAAATGAACGACAATTCTTACGGATACCTCGGATTGTCACAACCACATGAACATTACAGGTTAATCCAGTAATCTGCTTCACAGTAAGTCATGTTGCACGTACTACAAGTCGCGTGGAGAGAACCAGACGTTCATGTAGACCGGCTTGAACGAACAACATGAAAGAACAAACCCGCTTTAAACACTGAAAAGTACAAACTGACAATGAGTGATAGATTACGTCACAATTTGGACTAGTTGACGGCTGACGGGAGAAAATAATCATCTCTCGACCGCTTAGTCACAAGTGTCGCCTATAGGACCGGTTGTCTAGTGGATAATAGATACGGTTAGTAACAGAAAATCCACTAGTTTGGATTTCTGTGAGTTACTCTACTTCATGGATCCAAAAATGACACCACCGTTAATGTACTACTTGGAGTTGACACCAAACAACAGAATGGTCACATGGGTATCACTCGTTTGATATATCACCTTCTTGAAGAGGCTCAATTGTGAAAAAGCTCGGCTTCGGATGAATTCGAGTCAGCGAACTAAACAGCATGCCCAGACGCGGCGAGCGTTCTGCCACCTGAGCCATGAAGCCACACCGGGACATCAGAAATTTCGCATTTGGACTCAGTTGCCCATTCAACTCACTGTGTCATATGGAACTTATCAGATAATCCAGCAAACTGACTGCTCAAGCAGGATTTCCCAATCAGTTCACGCTGGAATCTACCAACGCCACTGCTGAGCACAGAAGTTCTATTACTAATAAGTAGTTTATTGGATTGGATAATTTAGGAGAGCCGCTGTGGTTTCGCAGCTCAGCTGGTAGGGCGCTTGCCGCGTTTGAACACACTGGTTAGGTAGCGTAAAGTTCAAGGTAGAAGGCCACAACCGTGGTATTCAGACAAACCCATTGTATACAAGTGGCGACGGAGAAATCTACCAATGGCATCCAACTTAATGCAACGAAGAACAAGTGAGATGAGAAAAATCGTCAGTGATGAATATAAACGATCAATACGGTAGTCAAAAAGACAAAATGTGAAACAGCATAACTGTACATGATAGCTTCGTTCGAAACAGAACTATTGTCGGTGTGTTGTCGGAAGTCTTAGTCGCAAGTGAATAAATGAACCAGTCAAGCCATCAATAAATCAGTCAACGAGAGAGAGAGAGAGAGAGCGAGGGAAAATTATACAGACCATTGCACAATTCACGTAGATTGCCTGATAATCCTAGCCCATCTTGAACTCTCCACAGAAGAGAACTGGGAGGTTAGAAAACATGCTAGAAATCACGAAGCGAGACTAGTTTGAGTGCAAAGCGAGCGTGACCACCTGGGACGACAAAGAAAGCAAAAGGAACCCAAATTGCGAATAAGTTATAACGAGAAAAGAGAGCAAAATGAGAATCTGTACAGACAAAGATGATAAGCGCGTGCGGTAGGAACGGTGGTCAATGCGACCTAAAATAAGAGTGTTCGATACTGGCACACAGACAGAATATGGAGAGACTGACGATAGGACTCGGCAGGCAAGCACAATGTGCGTGTGTATAATGTATGTGTAGATTTAATAGATAATTTCGTACACCGTGGCCTTCCGATCACCGGAACCGCTGACCAGAAATTTATCGTCCAGCGAAATGTCGCAACTGAGAACAGATGAATTTTCCTTCAACTAGAAAACAAAACCAACAAAAAACGATGAATACAAGTTCACATTTTCAGACAACCACATGAACGAGATGGAAACTACTTCTCAAACGATCAAATATATCCTAGTTGAAAATACTATATGCATAGCTAATAATGCAATAAACTACTCGTTACATCGGTAAACGGTATGTAGTCCAAATGTGTGGTCAGAATAAATTCCATGATTCGCACGGCATAAAAGCAGGATGATTATTCATTTCATGCGTGGAAAACCATGGACCAACGAAAGAAACACGAATAACTAACAAAATGAGTATGGATTATTCTGATAATCATCGACGTAACTATTCCATGGGCGTTTATGGTCATGGTGATAAATTTTCGCAAACTAAATGTGTGCTTCTGTGATAAACCGATAAACACAACGCCATTCACAAAGTCAAACGAAAAGTCTCGTGATTGCCTAAGGATGGTCGGACCAACCATTCAAGTTGGTTTGGCACCATTCAGAATGTTTTTGTCAAAGTATGTGAAATCGTCGCAACTCAACTCTTTCTAACGCTCTCAAGAACGGTTTCAAAATATAACTGAACACGTGGGCAACGGGAAAATACACCTAGCGACTTGACGTTCTGTTGAAACGACAAGGTGACACAACAAAGTGATGAAAAGTAATAGTATTGTTTAGAAAGACAACATTTAAACCTTTTGTTGCACACTTTCATTCATACTGTCACTTAACAGTATGCCAGATAGACTAAACTGACGTCCATGTCGATACGAGAAGCGTCGGTGTAACTGAAGTAACAGATGTCACATTATTGGTCGGAGCGTGAGTTCTCACCTGAAACAGATTTGCTCCATATGGAGTTCGCCAAGCGTGCAAACTGTGGTCTTTTCCGGTGGATGCAAACCACAGTCCACTATGAGCGAATTTCAATGATAACACGCAGCTCTCGTGTAAAGTAAGCTGATACTTTTGCGGATGATTGGGACTGAGCACTTCGATTTGATCAGTCTCCAACCCGACTGCTATCCAGTCGCCGGTCGGGCAGTAGCCCAAAGAGAACACTTGGGCACTCAACTCGAACTGGTTGATCTGACAATGTTCACGAAGATCCCAACAACGAACCGTCTTGTCCAGACCACCGCTCCACAACTTTGTCCCATCAGGCCGGATGTCCACACATGAGGCGCCCTCCAAATGACCCTGATATTGACGAACCAACAAACGATTGTGCACGTCCCAAACACCAATGTTTCCGTTCGAATAGCAGCTGTACCGGAAAAATAAACGCCAAAACGTGATCGTGTCTGTAAAAACGAATGCACTGAAACGAGTAGAAAAACCTGATGGCAAAGGAACAACCACACGTAGTGCCTCTGTGGAACACAAAGTAGACCGTTGTGTCGCGACAAAAAGTAATGTTCATAACGGACAGCTCAGCCCTTTAGTCATGTGAAACGATGATATTCAGATGTATGAGACAGCTGACTGAAAGTTGAACACTACTGTTCAAAAAATGTCAACTAATTCAGCCGGTAGAAGTTCCGCTGGTTTGCAAAACGACGGTCTAGGTAAGACTGCTGTAAAATTGTAGCACAGCTAAATTCAAAAGTAACTCAGCTCTGGTGATGAATAGACAAAACGTTACCCTAGTACAGCAACAAGATCGAACGACAGAACGGGAACAGTACAACATCAAGTAGAGAATATTGATAAAGCGTAGCGTGCGTAACATTGCAATGTGAACCAAACTGTTGCACATTTCACCATGTAAAGTAAAAAATTATCGATAGCTTTCGACTTCTGGCGTCCACTGATCTTGGGCGTACCGGTACACGTAAGAGGCACATGGTTTATAATGTTCCTCTACTTCGGACTACAGCTCGGATTAATTCTCAAGTTCAAAGCAAAGTTTCCTCCGAATAAATCTGAAGAATGTAAAGATCGTCATGTAAGAAGCATGCTTAAGCATCATTTCATTCGCTCTTTTCAATTACATACGCAAAATGATGTACAAACATTTGGACGTCTGGTTGCCAACGGGCAAAATTTTCAGTGACCAATCATCATTCATTCCTGTGATCGAAAATAATGATGATAAATACGGATGTAAAGTGAGATGGGAACAAAGAATGGGAATAAAGTACTAGGAAGAACATTCAACCCATGTAACGTATTGCCAAGGTAGTGATGGATCAACAACCGTCAGTTTTTGAACACATAATGGTGGTTTCATATAGTTTATAGCAAGGGCTCTGGAAAAAGCACAATCTTGTTAGTTCATTGTCTGACAAATAACACGGAATACGTTAACCGGATCTACTTGGTAGCCAAATTCATATTCATGCTCTGTAATTGCAATCTTTGTAGTGCAACTTTTAGCACTTAAAAGCCATTCAAGGAAGTGTTTTGTGCGACCTCAATGTGCGGCCGACGTACTGCAAACCGAAGATACAGGCAAACTCATGAGTAATATTTGATTTCGCGAATGTGGGCACCAGGTTCTTTCTCGTAACTGAAGGGATGTGAGTTGTTCGGTGCCACAGAATTAGTTTGGCTAACATAGAAGTGAGATTTAATGCTGCCTTCATCCCTTGTCCCAAGAAGAGTGCTACATTGTCCCTTTTGTAAGGCAGGGAGATATGAACACAGGTTGCCGCGGTACTGTTGTGAAGGCTACTCGGAAGTCCAGCGGCTTAGAACGTGTGTAGATAAAACGAATTGGAAATTTATTATGGATAAGTGTCTGTTGGATAAAATCAAGCTCCTCCGAAATTTGCTTATTCAAACAGATTTCACGAATTCCATAGCACATTGTTCGCACGAGACCGCGTATATATGCGAGTGGTGCTAAGTCGTTAAAGTACAACTGGACAGTTCAAGTCTTCTTTCTGAAAAAGCTTCTAAAGAGACATCCATCTTCCCGTCTAATGAGTCCGACATGCAAAAAGGACATCTAATTTTCCTGTTCGATTTCAATAGTAAATTTGATTTTGGAGTGCAGGCTGTTCAGATGTGTGCATATGGCTTATATCTGGTTACGCGGTTCAAATATTACAAATATGTTACCAACTTATCTTCTGTACGAATATGTTGAAATGATAATGTTTAATGCTTACATCCTAACCTATACTGCTACCTTCGCGAGGTGGTCGGGTTTGTATGCGGTTTCGATCGGGCGGCCTATGCTGACTAGGACTCCGGTCATTCCAGGTGCAACCTTGTCAGACAGGCCAACGGAAAGCGGTCAGACAAAAAGCAGTTACACTCATAGGATTGTATGTCGCACTACTGACCGCGTAGAAGTGCTTAGGTAGTGAGGCACGATCCTATGGACATACGGCAGAAATATTTTCATAGTTGCTGCACTGCTGTCTTCCGTATCAGGAAGAAAGAGGTGAGAAAAGGTACTCTCAAACAACGAGCACTCCGATCGCCCAACGGTTGACCGTGACCGCCGGCGTATAATCCAATACGGTCGAAAATCATTCGGTATCACCCAAAAGCCTGACGAAGCTTCGAGTACATCCATTACGCGCAGCATTCCTAAGAATCAGACATCAATGTCTTATTCACTGCGCCCTCGGGCTAGGCAAGCCCCTCACACTACCAAGTGAATCACACTCTTGAGTCATTGGCACCGGGTGAGATCCCCCAAGAAAATCCTATATCTTGTTGTCTCGCAGGTCAGACTGTTGAGTCAGAGACTCGGGGTGGAGTCCCTCAAGTCACCCCCTCCTGCGGCATAAACGACCGGGAA
>LUCH01001594.1:72400-110061 GCA_013368495.1 Paragonimus heterotremus
CCAGTTGCTCATAACGTTCTCTGCAACTGTCTTCGCCGTAGAGGAGTTCCAGTGAAATACGTGAATCCATTGAGATCACTGTGTGAGCAGGATAAGAGTTTATGGCCAACTGTCTCGAACGTTCATCATTCCCAGTGATGTTCGTCAAGGGTGTACGATTTCCACATTCCTGTTAAATTTTGCCATGGACGATATTATAGAAGATACGCTGGAGGGATCCAATAAGCTTGGCGTTCAGAATCTTCTTGATGGTAGGTTGATCGACATGAACTATGTGGATAGTGTTGTCTTACTTAGCCTCTCTACCGAAGACATGCTGGACAAGATGAGTGACTGAGCTGTTTTGTATGGAATGCACTTCGCAAAATGTCCCTTCAAGAGTGAGGCATTGCCACTCCCATCTTATTTATTGCAGGCAATTTATTTGAAACTGCGAACAGTTTCACATACTTGCTGATGAAATATCAGCGAGGGTATCAAAGGCATAACTTGCTTTTGTCAACCTGCGTAGTCCGTGACGTCGAAAAGACGTTCGGTTAACGCTGAAAAGTATATAACGCCTATGTACGTTCTGTTTTGCTTTGTAGTTCGGAAACGTAGCCTATTTATAGCGATAGTGCAAACAGACTTGCTGTGTTTGACCTTCGGTGTATCTGCCAGTTAGCCCACACTAAGTGGACTGATCGCGTGAACAATACGGCCGTTCGCTGGCGCGTGTTCCAGAACGCTCGAGGTGCGCGATCAATAGGTTAACTAATCACGTCGCACAGCCTGCAGTGGTTCGGTCACGTACTTCGCCAGCTGAACGTTTGCCGCACCGGGCGTTATACACTGAGACCACCAACAGTTGGGTGAAACCACGTGGCGGCCAAACAACAAAGTGGTCACGAAATATGACGGTGGTGTGCCATAGTCAATGGCATACCTGCATCCACACCATTTCTGGTTCTTCTAATTAGTCTTCCTTCATTATTTTTCAACTATCTTAATAACATTTTCCTCTAGGATATTTCACGTCACTGTTGAGGTGATCGGTGACCTGAGCCATAGTACATTCTGGTCGGACTTTTGGCTGCTATGATGATTATGTGTGCTCACTCCTCCAGAGCTATAGATGAGTGTAACAGTAGTCGCTATTCCTGTATATATAGATATACAGGAATCAAATCCCCTTCTAAAAATACCAACATTCGAGGAGAAAACTGAGACGTATATGAACAAATGTAAAACACTGAGCTGAAACCTAGAATGGGCCTCTCACGTATTTCTGACGCAGTGATAACTCCTGCATGTATTAAACCATCCACATAATTGAAGTTGTATCATTCAAACGGATATGCAGTTGTCAGTGTGCCTGAATAACCAAACATCAGCTACCACTCAACTCACTCCCATTTCCTATAGAAACTATGTATTTTTCGAGAAATATTTTACAATTTCTGAGTTACAACTTTCTGCATCACAACTGCGAAAGATCACTTATGATAGTCTTTTCCTAAGATTTTCAGTGATTGGCAATTTTTATGGTTTACACAGAGGTCAATACACAAGTCAATAAGTGCTGAATATTAACACCTGTATTTTGGTCTCCGGCTCCGGTACCAATACATTGTTTACTCAGAGGTCGCGTTTTCACTTTCATCCCGGTTAGGTTCCCGCCATCACGGTTCATTTACATTTGTGTTTGTATGCCGTAGCGTTTCGGAAGACTATCCGGTTATAATGTAGTTCTATCGAGCTACTGAGATGTGGATATTGCGACAACCCAGAAGATGAACCTCAAAAACGTTGCAGATAGCCAGAAAGACCGAGTAAGCGCGCAACAGATGGATTGAAGGACAGAAAAGTCATACACGAGCTCCCGGAAATCGACACCCGAAAAGTACAACTAATAAAGAGCACTGACGATTCCTGGGGGCAGTGACAACGAACCGATTTGTTTCCAGACCGACGCCGCACAATCCAAAGTGACCTTCCGTGACGTTTAGAAAACAGGAGTCAGCGTCTTTGAAATTTACCGTTTGGATCGACCTCACGGCTATATTAAAACAACGTCTCGTAGCAAACTCAGTCAGCTAGGAGAGTTGTCGGAGCATATAGGTACTAGCAATCAAATTGGCAGTGGCACACCTCCTATCGATTGAGCGGCGCACAACTTAGTTAAAATATCAACGATATCGTGATACGGGAATGTCAAGGCTGAGTAAATTTATCAGTGCAGTTAAACTGCCCGAATTACCCAACTGGAATGCCTGTCTAATCTAACGTTACCTCCGTAACCACATGCGATTCACTTCCCTTCTGGAATAACGGTATTTCTTGGAAGGGTTGTTGGTCTCGTGTGCAGATCGTTTTAAACTGAATGATTTATGAGTCAACTGCATCAACAGCGTCAAAGTTGCATATAACGAACCAAATACATCATAAATAAAATCATCATAGGACAAAAAACGAATTCTACGGATAAGGCAGCTGTCTTTTTGACTTATTCTGCTACTGTGATTTAGTGGTCACTTGATAGATCTAGAGAGCTATGGTGACTGGGAATTTAACTCTTCCAAGTACAACCATGTTGAGCAAGTCAAAGAAGAGCAATCTGATGAAAAGCAGTTACATTCATAGGATTGTATGTCGCATGACCGCTTAAAGGCGGTTAATCTGTAAGACATGATCTTATGGACGTACAGCGGAATTATTTCCATAGTTGCAGCAGTGAGATCATCCAAACTAGAAAGTAAAAATGGCACATGCAGACAAAAAGGCACGCCGATCCCCCAAAATGTTTAGATAAATCATCGAAGGATTATTCAGTACCATTAAAACACTTTCCATGCTGTTCGGAAGCACGTGCTACGCCAGAAGAGAAGCCGCCAAGTGGTGTGTTAAGAGTCGGGACTCGACGCACTTATACCACCGATAGCTGTGCGTGTCTCATAAACTCTATGCATCCAGTTGCGCATTTCAACACGCGAGTGATGGTAATGAGTCGGGTAGAAACTGTTCTGCGCCAGTCAACCATGGACACAAATCGATCGTGTCGCGGTTGGCTCGCGGTGGCCCCGCTCCATCAAAGATTGTTGTTCGTTTTAGAGTAGCCGTCTTGACTCACACCATGTCATTGTTCGTACTTGATTTGTATATGTCGTTTGCTCAAAGATCACCTCTTCGAAAACAAAATGTTCTGTTGGAAATTGAACTATGACGGTATACCAACTGCCTATCCAACAACATTGTCAGTTAAATTGCATGAGACGTAACATTGCAGGGATCCATAGGAAAACAAAGCAGAAATCTTAACAGTTACGCGAACCTCCTGTCAACTGAGTCTGCACTAAAGGAATATCACAAATACGACAGAAGTATATTTCTGCTGATTTAGCCGAGCTTCCAAACAAACGTCAGTAGATTCCTCTTGACTCTGAATACGATAAGAACCGACGTGAGCTGAAACACAAACTTGCAAACAGTCTGTATGAGGAACGTGAAGCTTATCTGTCCGAGCAAACCAAATGGATGGAAGAGACTTCATCTTATCAGGGGATAGACGGGTGCCTCTTTCTATGATTCGTGGTTGCACTGACAGTGGACAAAGTGATAACGAGACTACACGTGGGAAAGGTGGCTCACAAATTTGCAACCTGTCGTGACAACTCGACAGGTGAGCTGAGCACTTCGAGAAACAGTTCAACTGATCTGAGCCAGCTCACTTAGTTTTGGATGGTAGAGATTGTCGTTAGTTATGATATGCAGATACCAAGTGGCTTTGGAGCTTAAAATATCTAAACGTAACGAAGTCTCAGGTCCGGATCCTTCTTCTCCAGCCCTTTTCAAAGGTGGCGGTGAAAGATTATTGCTTGAATTGATCACACTCCGTTTCATATGACAAACTAAATGGGTGTCTTGTAATTGGCGCTAAGCGACAAGGCGTCAAGACATTATATGACAACCAGAGGTCTTGTCCCCATCGCATCCACGATGCTCACAAGTCGTATAATGAGATGGCTACTGATGACAGAAGAACATACAGATCCTCGGCATGGCCACAATGTACCGCTTATATATTCGCCTTGAGACAGACATTGAAGTACTGGCACTCCTCGCGACTAACTGTCGTGGTATGTTTAGGCCTAAAGCGTATGTTTGGCACAGTTGCCTGACACGCTGTCTGAAGCTGTCTTCGTCTCAGAGAAGTCGCAATGAGGTATGCCAACTTATTGAGGTCTTTGAATACTTGCCGTGAATGCAGAATGCACACTCATAAGTAGTTATCGCCACGGCAAGTGGTGTTCGACAGGAGCATCCGAACTCATCCTTCCTTTTCAACTATAGGGAGTACGATATTGTTGAGGCTTCACACAGAAGTTGCGATGAGCTCCGAATGGAGTTTCGCCCGAGTAAGAAGGTGACTGATAGTGAGTATGCCGAACACAGTACTTAGTTCTTCTGTTAATTACTTGTAAGCCATGCTGAACCGATCAAATGGTATGCATTTCGCACCTTCGAGATGTAAAATTTTGCTGAAAGACTGGGTTGACACTAACCCCATCTTTGTTGGTGTAGACAAGTCGCTGGAGTTTATCGACTGCTTCACCTATCTGGGTAGTGTCATCTTATCAGCGTGTACTACTGTTGACGAGATGTTCACGAGGACAGAGAAAGCACCAGTGAATTTACTAATCACCGTCAGTTGCAGTATCGTAAATAGGTTGGACAAAACAAGGTTTGCAACGCAAGTATGCGTTCAGTTTCGTTGTACGGATCGGACCTGACTCATTCGTGTGGAAGATGCATCTAAACCTCCGGTATTCGATTACCGTATTAGAAGGGATGAATCAGTGGATCGCTCCGTCCGCCGGTGGGTATCTGGGAAATACGTATGTTCGTGGCTACTAGTTGAAGTAAGGGAAATGCACAGTCTGTGCTGGTTAGGTCACCTGTTGTGTAGGCCGACACAGCGTCTACCGCACCATGCACGGTGTGGCTGCTGATGGTCGGAAGAAATTGTAGGGTAGCTAAGGGATGACGTGGTCACGCCCTGATCGTCCTGCTGAACAGCACTGATAGATGCCGATACAGACCATGCTGTTGATTGGAAACTCTCTCGACCGTAACAGTGTGTCGAAGTCATTGGTGGACCTTTATCAGTGAGGTTCTTGACTCTTTTAAGAAGGTCCATTGTTTGGTCTTACTTTTCTGTTCCTCTTCTATTTTCTACTCTTCTCTATGCATTTGTGTAGTAATCTATCACCCTGTCAATGATCGTTAGGATCGACGGCACTCTGAACCATAGAACGCACAGGCGTGGTGCGAAACTGGAAATGATGTTGACAATAAGCTATACTCCAAGATCCCCATGGTTTCATATCCATCGGCCTGGATATCGAAGCTTCCCGAACCATGGAGTTGATACTGTACTACGTATCACATTGAACCCCGACCGGATGGGGAAGAATCAAGATCCCCAAGAATTCACATAGGGTGGAATCATTTCGGATCGAACCTATGAGCACATGTTTAGAACCTCGCATTAGGGATGGGTAACACGTACAAGAATTCGTGATAAGCCGTCTTACGCATGCGCATATCCGTAGTGGACGGACACTGTAACCTCAGCCATAGGGCCAGCATATGACTTCTGTATGTTTTTCACATTGGCTCGCGTAGTACGTGTTAAATATCTGATCGGTCGCATTTTAATCAGTAGTGCAGAGTCCGTCACTCTCAGTGATGCCGGTTTGCGCTACTTTGTTGCATACCAACCATTGTGCTTAGTTGGCTACGAACCCCGATCACACAATGTTCAATAAGGGTTCATTATAATCAATAGCAAAAATATCTTTGACCGCGGACGGGCCAAAGGAAACTTCCAGTGAAAGTAGACTCTTAGTAAATCGATAAACTAAGCTAAACTTGTATAATAACATTCTCGCATAATGCCACTCAATAAGAATCCGTTGAGAAGTAGAACAAACTAGCATGTGTAAAGATTGTATTAAAAAGATATCTTTACCGCACAGAAACTACTCAAAGTGGACAAAATCTGCCTGCTGCCGCGTAGCAGCATGAGCGAATGGTGAAGGTGACTGATTGGTTGTTTTAGTGCTAATTTACAATTAACTACGGAATACTTTATAAACTCAATGTCCTAGTGAGCAATGAGGAACAGCTGAGGCTAACAAAATGTTAACATGGGATTAGAACCAACATGCCAATTAGACGAGAAAGAAATTCCATAACGCATATGGTGGTCATCGGTAATTCTACAAAATGTTCAAATGCAACACCTCATTCAGGTTCCTTTTACGGATCAAAAACGTGGTTAACCGTATCTGAATGTGATATTGTGGTTATGACACCGTTTCAATTTAATAATTATATATATATATATATATATATATATATAATTCACTAATGCATTAGTTAATTTTACTCTCCGAAAAATAACCTTAATGTAAAAGCATTTCGGTACCCTTTGTGGATAGATCGATGGCTTGTGGGTGATGTGGTATTTGTGGCACACTTTTACTGGGTGGCATCATAGGAGAACACAATCAAGCAAGTTTAACCCAGTTGATCCCGTCAAAAGGGCTTCATACTACTAAAAGTTTCCGGTGACCCGTCCTTTGTTACAAACCACTTTGCTTTTCAGTATAACTGGTTTTGATTAATCAGTGGGTGATCGGAGTCTTTGACAAATCAATGTAGCGGAGACCGGTATCACCGAGAGTGATAGGACGCCGCACCAAAATGAGACCGACTGGAAATTTGACACGTACAACGTGAGCGAATGGGACGAACACATGGGAGCCATGTATTTGTTTCACAACTGAGATCATGATGTCTGTCCGCCACGAATATGCGCATGCACACGGTGTCTTCTTACGCATTCTGACAACGGCTGCAGAAATGTAAACGTGACCAACAATTGTAGACGACCTAAATATACATTCATGTATTAGACTACTTACAGATTTGTAGTAGCATTGCTAATCAAAGAACCCGATGCATAGAATCAGCGGAATAGATTTGACGGTATATGAGAATGGAATGAATTATGAGCAGTTGCGGCGCTAAGTGAGTTAAATGCTTCAGCATTGAATTCGTTAGGTATATTTGACACAAACACGTGTATGTTGCATAAGTAATTCCCAAGCGTGCTGCCAACACGAAATGCGGGCGGTACACAACTCCGAATAAAGTGGCAAGATCAGCTGGTTGAGTGGTTAAGTGTCGAAAGTAACCCAAAATGCGATCGATCATCATCCATAGGATTAAACGAGTTAGTCACTAAACGGAAGCGACTAGCGAGACTATAGTCCAGTTGTTGAACATTTTCGAATTTAGTTTCGAATACAATTACTGCAGAAAGGTCAAATCATTCCCTTATCAATTCAGATGAACGACTATAATGAAAGAATCGATCGTGTTGTTTAGTAATTAGCCGTGAAGTGATTAGTGGGGGCTCTGACTTGAAAAATTCGAGACACATTTTCACATAGTTCACCAATTCACCCGTCATTATTTATGCAACCTGGACACTGATTCAAGACTGGAGGACTCAACTAGTAAAAACTAAGAACGGTTCGCCGACTATAGCCAAAGATGACTTTAGACGTATAACAATCACCACAGACGATGTATTCAGTTAGCAGTAAGTTCAAATGAATCATTTATAAACTTTTAAGGATCGATTGTTTCTCTATCATAATTTGATTTGCTTCGAATGTGTCACGCATATATATACAAAAGAACATAAGTCAACACACACAATTACATTCATCACAAAGGATACAGGATTATGTAAATATTGAGCACGCAAGATAGAACAAGCACTGGATACATTCATTCAGGGGGATGATATGAGAGAATACAACAGTAACGTCAGGAATGTGATAGGCTCTATGCTGAGTAGTGGGGACTTAAGGTGTGCGAGCACAGTCAACATGGATGTGGCGTATTGTGACAGTCAGTATAGGAATGCTAAACCAATGCGAAGTAAACACACTGGTTATTCGGCAGCCAATGTAAAAACTGCAAAAAAATTGCAAAAAAAAACAGTCAGGGAGATGTTTTGATAAGGAAGGAAATGGTGGGTTGACTATTATCACTGAGATACCGTGGACTCGGTAGACTACTGTGCCACCTTTATTTAAGGGTTATTCCGATATAGACAACCAAGAAAACTAATGCAGAGGAACTGAGAAGACTATAAAAACACAGTTGTAGAGGCAAACAACAAACAAAACATCAATAGATGAGTGTTATCAAAGCAGAACAGATAGTCTAGAACTCGTGGGCCCGTTTCGACGTGGTACACATAGAGCAAAAAACGTTAAAACTGATAATGACTGACCTGAAACAAAGTTTGCCATCAGGAGAGACTGCCAGAGCGTAGCAGGCAGGAGCTGTGAAACTAAGCTCATACTTTCGTCGTGGACTAGATGAGCCTAGATCCCAAACACTCAAAGTGCTGGATTCCCCACCAACAAGTAGCACACGACCGTCCTGTAAGCGAAGTGTACAGAGATAAACAAGTTCGGTTAGAAACCGCTATGGGATAGACAGGTAAAAACAAAAGTTATGCAAAAAAAAAACGGTCGATTAATAAATGGATTATAGATCTTACTAGTGAGTACCTGAGTAAGTTTGATCGACCGAACGTATTTATCCCGTTGCAGGCAATCTAGGCTAGCGATACATTGTTTGGTGACACCGAGCAACGGTTGTGAGTGAGATCCAGGACTGTTGCCTGTGGGTGATGGACACGAGGTGGCCGTATTGAGATCCCATAATTTCACACTACCCTTCCCGCCAGTATAGACCTGCCGGGCGGTGTTATTAATCGTCACCGCGCACACGACTTCTCCATGATCCAGCCAGTGAACGGCTTTGGCTTGGTGCGGAATACCTGGACCAAAAAATGCATCGGGCGTAAAAGGAACGGGTTCTGGGGGTTGATTGTCCAATAGCACGAAGGAGTAAGGCCTGAAGGAAACGGAATAGAGAAAGGTTATCAACGTCGACGCGAGTTCCTCAATACCGACAGCAACAAGGTGTGTACAGCTGCTCGAAAATCTAGGAATGCGGTCATTTTGAAATAAACTAACGGAACGGTTTAAAAGGTGAACAAGCGAACAATCAGGTTTCCTTATGAAATGACATGGTGGCCAGATGGCGAAGACAGATCGGGTCAATAAAGTAACGCATGCACCACACAGTTTCGCTTGACTGAAAGCCTGCAACTGTCGGTTCACGAACAAAATGAGGAAGTCGTGTCCAAATTGGGAGAAACAGTAGACAATTGACTGACTCGTTTAACCAGCACATACACACATGGTTAGGACATCATGTATAAGACCAAATTGACATGGATGTTCAAGCGGTTTGGACGGACAGTCGAAATCTCTCCCACACAAACACACAGCCACGAGTATTGTTCGTTGAGAGCCAAGTGTCAGTTGACAGCCCGGACATTACAAGATGAGACGGCAGTGTTTGGTCGTGGTGGTGGTGGGGAGTAGGATAGAAGAGATAGGGTAGGGAAACTGCAGAGCTCATTTGTGCTGTAGTCGGGTGGCGGGTCATCGAAACACACAGTGGGAGGGATAACATAAAGGACGCCGAACAAAGGTCAACACAGCACGGCTGCTACCATTGCCAGCAAGGCTTATCGCACGATCCTGACAGAGTGGGATTGCTGATGGCGAATGGTTATGTGCACAGGCATGCGCACACACCAACACACAAATGTATACTTGTGTGATTGTGTATGTACACAGAAGGGGCAAGCGGAATTAGGATTAGGCGTCTCCGTCCTTATTCATGACTGAACTAGCAACCAAGTAATCACGACTAACACGACGTGAGAGATAGTGTGGTCGCGATAGGGTGGTGGTAATAGAGCTTTAGAACGAATGAAACCCGGACAATTCTTTGTGAAGATAGGGTGGAAAGACAACATTCACTCTGTGTGTATGTGTGTGTGTGCACTCCAATGGAACCAAAGTGGTCGGACCGTGAGGATGAGAGTGAAAGCAGTCCTGTAATTAGAGCTGATCGAATAAAGGCGAGTGAATGTGGTTGAGGATGGGAGTACGGCTCTAACTGTCAGGTTGCAAACCTGACCACCGTTCAGGCTGTGTTGGCTAGGTGATGGTGGTGGACGTGGCCAGGACAGAGTAGGGTGTCGGGATACATGACCGGCTGAGAATGGGATGGGGAGGGGTATGTGACCCACATCAATCCGACTGTATGCATGTGTGTGAGCGTGCTTCCGGCAGTCCACGTGTGGGCCTGTCTGAAACGCAGTAGGAACTGAGGGCGAACAATGTGTACACGCACACATACATACACCTAACATCGCATCGAGCTACAATCGTGGCTTGATGGACCGTAAACCAGCCCAAGCCTGCCTTGTTAGTATGAGTGGTGTACCGAAGGACCAGCGTATATACACAGGGATATGGCATTCGTTGTCTCCCACTGGCACAGGTGTTCCGTGTGCAAACGGTCGTAATACTTAGTCCAACAAAAATCTATGCAGCTTCAGCACAAGAATGAATGAATACCGTGAACACTTGCCCGAATGTCACCAGAACCCGGTGATAGTGAAACAGAGACCGCTGCAAGCTGGCAACACATACATACTTAGGCATACTTAGAATGTGCATGGAAGTTTTATAACTGAAGACTCAGGTGTATTGTTTTCGGAAGTGTGGATACGAATGATAATAAGTACTATTTGGAAGGCTGAAGAAACCATTTAAATTAGGAAAAAAAGAAGGGAGTGTACCTGTTCACTCTAACACAGACATATGAACGTAACTACTCTTAGGATCACAATGACATTGATGACAACTAATCAAACAGTCCAACCAGATCAATTTAATGCCTCAATGCATATTTCAATAGACTGACAATAATCAGACGGCCTGTGTTCCAGCGGTGGATTGGAAACAACATGTTGATAAATAGAAAACTTCGCTTCCAACTGAGTCGAAGCGTTACACGTCGACAACGCTAGCAAAAAAAAGCAGTATTAATTCCAAGTTGAACAGCACTAACACGATAGGAGCTTTCGCATTCAGATAGACTATTTAGTCAGACATTTTCGAAAACAGGCTCTGTAATTGAGTTTCACTTTTGTTAGACCAGGATATGAACTCCAGCTAGGCTTCCATGAGGCAACCGTGTTGAACACTGTGCCATCCGGTTCACATTAGGCGCGACCGAATTATTACGTCTGAACGCTCGACCATTTTCGTTTGTCAGTAGTGATCAGGTTGCCCGATCACCTCCATGGCAGACATACTGAAGACAATGGTACCGTGAAAGCGTGGCCGGAGTTCAGATCCCGGTCGTGATAAGTATACACACTACTGACGGACTCTTACAAGAGCAAACCTCAAGCCTGGTGTGTCGTTTTACACTTAAGTTGCTTAGTGACTCTGTCGAACGCTTACCAGACGATGAAGTTGGAATATCTCAAGCCGTTACTGAGATACCGATCGGCGTGGGATCCAATTATTCCAACACGCGCTCACACGGCCACAATGATTTTCTACAAATACCGGCCAGCTTCTCATGTATTTTTTTAAAACGTCTGGTGGCAAAAGGCTGCCTATCAGGAATCTACTTCGTCCGTGTTTTCACTTGTTCTTGTTGCTCGCAGCTTGGAGGACAATCGGCAGGGGTTTCTATTCACGTTATTCGTTCACCGTTGTTCGTATCACCTATTCGCGTTTGTGTTCAATAGGATACAGTCATAACATAAATGGCTTATGTGGTTTCAATTTGGAAATAGGTCCTAGTGGTGGGGTTATCAATTAGAGTCAACAGGACAGTATGTATCTTACCGATGCGACCAGGCAATCTGAACACTACTCGTGAGCGAATGTGACCGAGCGTTTGCATCTAACAAGTCAGTCATATCTAATTTGAAGTCAACTGTGCAGTGGTCAACACGTTTGCCTCATGAAAGCCTGACCGGAGTTCAAATCACGGTATTGCACTGCTGATGGGCTTCAACAGGAGCGAAACTCGATTCTAGAGTTTCTTTTCGAAAGTGATTGATTGAAAGGTCTATCTGAATGCGAAAAGTGCGAACAAATGTGAACGATGCTGAGCTTGAAATCAACTGAACCCTCGATTACGCATTGGTAACCAACATTGATGATAAAAACGTGCACTTAATGACCAGCCCTTCAGCGTATTGCGGTAACATTACTGGGGCATGTGTCGATAGCGTGTGTGACAATGACCATTTTTGAATGTAGACAACATTGTGTCAACGAAGAGACGGTGAACACGTTGGACACAAATAAGTTAAGCCAGTTATGTGTTTTCATTTGTATCAACCAATGACTCCAGTAGTTGGCTAAATCATCCGCTCTCCCTTTTAAAAAAAACTTGGATTATAGTGGCCATCTGTCTTTTCTTTCCTTCAGATTTATTGGTACATTGTGTGATGAACATCTTGTGTGGTTTTCGATCCAATTATACAAAGTTGTTTTTCTTCCTAATCCCGTCTAGAACGCAATAATAGGTACTTGTGTATTAAACTACTTCTCGCCTTTCATTCTCAATATCTTTCTTCTCAACCTAAATCTTACAATCTTAGTCATACTAACCTACCATCTGGCTAACCAGCACTGGCCGGTAGTAACCACAAAGTCTTGCATTCATAAACCTTCTGGTTCTACTCCTTCAGGTTTAGATTGGATACATGGTGTATGTGTGGAATCACAAGAGTTGCAGCTCAAACCATTTGCGGTAAGTGTAATGTGCAGGCATCCTTTGATTTTGGTCACTGTGATAAGCTGATCCGAAAATAGATGCCGATAGTTGCGTATGTGTGCCCTACCAAAAAAACAGACGATTTAGGAGATTGAGGGAAGCGTAGATAACATATTAGACCGGGAAAAAGAACTCACGATCTCCCGAGATTTGACATGTATGCCAAGGATGAATTGCAATAGGAAGAATCGAACATCTGAAATACAAAAAAAACGAGAAATTGAACAAGAGGATTAAACGAATTTGACCGAGAAGTTCAGATGTGAGGAAAACAGATGACATTCTAACATTCCGGACCGGTTGAGATACGCTCATTCAGTGGTCGAACACGACATGATAATATACAGAACACTTTTGACAGAATGATGAATAAGTATATAGTCGGAGCATAGACGTTTCCACAATACTACACGCATATATATATATATATATATATATATATATATATATATATATATATAAAGACAAGGAGGCTTTTTGACACATACACATCATTCTGTGCCTCTGATCGAATAATCGCCTTCGTGATCAGCTACTGACCGGGTAGCATAGCGGATGTTTGTATTCGGAAGCCAGAAGCGATGGCAACATAACTCGGGTTGAAATAGCATTCTCACAAGTTATTCACACACACACACACTGCTTTTGGACAGCACTCTCTCTTGAACAGAGCAGCTTGGTGCATTGATCATTTGGCGAATTACCTTAAATGCTTTTGTCTTATTGACAATAATATGATCAATTGCGGATAACCTATCAATTGTGTGTCGAATCAAATATATGAATTTTTGTAGTACAGTTCTGCATCGTACGAAAGCGAATGTGACAACATGGCTTGATGATTCCTTTTGTGCCGTTACAAACACGTCATCATTTCCTGAAGACTTGGATACGTATGTAACCAACATGTCATCAGAAACACTTTCGCGTACTCAAATGGAAGCTCTCTTTAGGATTGAAGTTTGTTATACCACCAAAGAAAAGTGAAGAACTCAGGTTACATGCCCAGTTTGAAAATCTCTACGATCAACTTCAGCAACATTCGTCAACGTCTGAGGAGAATCAAAATTGGTTGGAAGCAAAACTAGTGAATGTCGCCAACTAACATCAGAATTACAAACAAAAGCGTCACAAATTACTAACACTGGCACACTTCCAAAGCCTAAGACAAAACGAGAACTTGATAGTGTTAAGTCCGGACAAAGGCTCAAGGGTTGTGTTGATGGATAAAGCGGAGTATCTGGATAAAACGTTTAAAATTCTTAATGATACTCAGAAGTTTCTCCCGGATGATAATCTTGACAACATCCAAGAAGTGGAAAAGGAAATCTGCCGCAGGCTGGAAGGGTTGAGGATAAATGGCGTCATGTCTGTTGATCAATGCAGGCTGATGAAGCCAATCGGTACACGCATACCGCATATGTACGGACTGTCCAAAACCCACAAACCCAATGTCCCACTTCGGCCTATTAAATCCATGTGTAACACAAGGCAGTATAAATTAGCCCGTTGGCTAGCTGATTTGCTGGAACCAGTCAGAAAACAATTCAGTAAGTACAGTCTGAAGGACAGTTTCGAACTTGTTAATTGTACAGATGGTTTAAATGTCCGAGATACACCGTTGTATTCACTTGACGTGACGTTCCTGTTTACTAACATTCCGCTTCATGAAACAGTCGACAGCACTTGCGAATTTATTGTAAGCAGCAGTGCTCCGTTTCCTATTCCGGTGATCGAAGTGAAATCATCATTACTTTAATGTACACATAATGTAAGGTTCAACTTCCAAACGTATAGTTTCCGACAAGTAGACGGGGTTGCAATGGGCTGATTTCTTCATGGCCAAAGTAGAATCCACACTATGCGAAAGCCTGTCAAAACCAGTGTTGTACAGACGTTACATAGACGATATTCTAGCAATCTTTAAGAGCTCAAGTGAATCAAATAGGTTATTTTCGAAGTTGAACCAAGCCCAATCGAACTTAAAACTGACGAGAGAGAACGAGGTGAATGACTGCCTTCCGTACCTGGACATTCTGGTCACTCGAAGACCAGATGGCACGATAGGGAGATCCGTCTACAGGAAACCTACCTGGACTGGGCAGTACATGCATTTCGAAAGCTTCTGTCCGGTGCAGCATGAGAGAAGTCTAGTCAGCACCCTTCTCCACAGAGCACGGAGGATTTGCACAGAAGACAACCTACAGCTAGAGTCAGGCTTACTGACAGACACTCTCCAGGTCAACCGGTACTACCTGCGATTTATTAAAAAGTATAGCAAAGCCGTCATCCCAACTGGGGAAATGACGACGGTACCGAAGAGGACAGTGTATTTGGAGCTCCCGTTTCTAGGGGACAGCTGGTCAACAATGACGAGAAAGCGTCTAACAGCTGCTGTATCCAGGACTTATAACGCCGCAAAGTTGTGTATAATACAACGAACGAGAACTCTACCAGCCGCCCCGGTTACGAACAAAGTGTACGTCTGTCACATCTCTGTCTATACAAATATTCGTGTAGCTGCAGTATGAACTACATAGGGAGGACAAACTGACAGCTAGCTGTTCGTATTAAGGAGCATGTACCCAAATGGCTGGAGACTCAGTTAGAAACACCAGGAGCCTGTATAGATGCCGATGGACGGCACCCCGCATCTTTCATTGCAAGGCACAGACTACAAACAGGAGACAGTCAAAGTTCCTGACGCGTTCTCGGTGATCTTTCGGAGCAACCGGAAACGCATACTCCAGTTTGCTGAGGCTCTGGCTATTAAACGTCACAGTCCCCCCATCCCTCTGTGTGTTCAAAAACAATTTGTGTTGGCGCTGCGACTACCCTGGTAGTTAGCATTCCCACAATTTTGATTTTTCCATTTTTGTTGTCTGTCTGTTTAATCCCTTAAGCCATGACTTCCGCTCTGTTGAACTTTGACTCGTTTAAAATTAGTTACATGTCCATGTGTGATCAGAATGTACGACACGTTACTCCGGAGAACATCACATCAATTGCGTCTTCTCAGACTTATTCAAGTTCATCAAGGGAACGAACTGTTTCAAATAATAAACCTAGAGGATACTCGCAGCTACAACATGTAAGGTAAGATAGTATGACTCGTCGTTCCAACCGTAGTAAACGCATTCAATGTAGCCAGTTTTGAAACAGAGACCGCGGGGAGTTCGATGATGTTCGTTGGCTAGTGAAGAGCACAAAGAACAGGACCGCAAACGACAAGATGTGTGGAAATACTGGAATAACAAACAAACAAATAATTCCAGTTACCGAATGAAAATTTGCTTGCGGAGGTAATGAAGCTGCGTGCGATTGAATGGCAGCAGTTAACGGACCAGCAGAAACTGTGAGGCCTGCTGCTGCAGCTGTTGCCGAAGCCGCAGCCGCCGCTGCAGCTGCCGCAACAGCGGCTGCAGCAGCCGCTGCTGCGGAAGAAGAGTTTGGTGAGAACGGCGGTGCAGGCGGATGAGAAAGGGAACGTGAGAAGTTCTGAAAACCGGAATCACCCCCGTTACCAGACTCCGTATCGTATGTGGTACCACTGATGGCGGTTGCCGTTGACATGAGTGGAGTACCAACCGGATTGATAGTGGTCGCAGGAAATACTAAATTTGATGATGTTTTGTCCCCGCGACCCGGCAGGCTGTTTGGTGTGAGTGGATATGTGTCGGCAGACGGTGTGCTACCGTCTGAGGTGAGATGAGGCGGCGAAAGGGATACGGCTCCCACGCCTGGAAGGCTCATGAAATTCGTATTCATTGTCGTGACGGTCGGACTGGAACTAGAGAAATCTGTTATAATGGTGAACAGAACAAAAACATGAGAGTTTGATCAACTGATCAGCACGCATGTTCAGGTGGCGTGATAGAACTATCTATAGTGGTAACTCACGGAGTGTTCTGATAACGATAATTAGGAATGCCATGTTCGGTTGAAAAAAATCAACTTCAAGAACAATCAGTAGGCATGGAACATGATAGTGCTCATGAGGTGTCTGCCACTTTCAGTATTACATATAGTAAACACGCTAATGATTCACATCGACGCTTGATTGTCATACAACCATGAGGAGTTCTAACTAGGGAGGAAGAGAATGGGACGAGATAGGACCCAAATATTACTTATGCATAAACCTAAACGTTCAAAACGATGGTGTATGTACCGTGCAAACAAACATCTAGATTGTAATTGAGGGTAAAGTATTATCTGCTTACTTGCGGCTACTACAGTCCACTTTCATCAACTGCACTCACTTTGTAAACAGTGAGAGCTAAACACCATTTGAGATACGCGTGTACGTTGAGAACATTTCGATAATCTCATCACGAGCGTTGACAACAAAACAACAATTATGTATAACTGCTAAATGATGCCTGTCAACATTTACTTGAAAACGCTTTATTTCATATAGTTCAATGAATCGGAAGTGATTCAGATCAGATTAAATCCGAATTAGGACAAGACAATGCCCTCAATGAAGAAAGGAAGTGGGTATGGATGATCACAATCACACCTTCGCCATACAGCGCAACTACCACAATATCACGCATGTAAACGTGTGTATGAAATATTTCGGCAAAAAGCTGGAATGCTGGTATCATACGATCAAGAAGCATCAGGTCACAAGACTGTAGTAAACAAAGCTGGGTCAGAGTGCGGTCTGAAGCTGACGTAGGCAGCGTTGAACCAGTGGATGGCGGACAAAGACGTGGACTCAACCACACAGATTGACAAACGTTAAAGAACACGCGTACACTGTGTGTATGCACTAGGGGTGTATCAGTTACTGTGCTTTCCGAATATGGTCAGCTACTCGACATGACGCTAGAAATCGATTTTCTGGCAGTCCGTCCAAGTGAAGTGCACGGACCTGATGACTACCAGCTGTTATGGTTGAGACTGCTTCAGAGACGGCGTGAATACATACACGTGCGTGTACACCCACAAACCCACAATGTTAGTGTACGTGTTGCCAGAGGAACAAGGATTGGGGGATCACAGTAAGTAAAATGCAAACCGCTACGTCCACCAGCCCTAACAGTATAAAAAAGTGGGGGGTGCACAGGAAGACGGTGACGACGACGACAAGAACTGTTGATGCGATGGTGGCTGTTATTGTTGCCACAGCGGTCTGTAAAATGTCTTGTGTTCCTGGTTGAAAAATGTATGGACAACGTGCGTAAGGTACGGTCAACACTCACTCCTGTGGGCAAGCCGGCAAGCTGAACCAATCACACTCACATTATGGTGGGAAGGTAGAGACCACGACGATGAGGATGATGGATTTAAAAAGGCAAACTGTGTGTGGTTTAATGCCAGAGTAACAACAGCGCCAGTAAGCATCATTCAGACAATCTACACAGTTGTGATGTTGGTGGGAGCAAGGGCAACGGTGGCGTTAGTGCGGCGCACAAACTCACAACAGCCACATTACACGTGAATGTGGCTGGCTTTGCGTGCACCGTCACGGTGGTTGACCAGGCGATCGTGAAGTATCAAATTAATCCGTCCGACAATCGCACGAGTGAATAGCCATTGCGCATAGCCTCGTCATTGCTGCCTCGGTTGTCCCTTCCCCCCCCCACAACATAAACACATGCTAGTCTCTACACCCGATAACCACCACCCAACACGTCAACCATACACACACACGCAAAGTGGGAGCGATAAGGTGATCAGTCAATAGATTGAAACGGCGTAGAACTAAGACACACACACAAACCGGCAGGCAAATGCAACAACAAACCAAAAATGAAGAGAGGATGGTGGTGCGACAACTAATCGGTTGAGGTGGCGTTCCTGATGTGGGCAGCAGTGGTGGTGGTGCTGGTAGCGGAGACGATGAAATGAACAAGCCTAATCGATCGACCGAGGGCATAGGGTATAGGGTGAGGGTGAAGTTGGAGAGGTGCAACAGGCGGCGACATCCGTTATTCTGACGAACCTGGTACGCACACGTGCATGCATACACGTCCAAGATGAGAAGCAAACGCGTTGCATCAGTCGGAACAACAATTTGGGAGGATCACAGTTGTTAGGCCAAAAAGGCGGTCGGGTTGGAGAGCCGGATGATGAAGCATAACGTGACGAGAATAGGTTGAATTGTGGTGGTGGTGACGACGACCGACCAACAGATTGGTGGGTGGGAGTGCAGTAGTACTAGGCCGCGGAGAAAACGTTCAAGCGTGGGAATAGCGACAACAGCCATTAAGGCAAGATGTACGGGAGCTGGTGGGGATGATGTTGTCCGGTCGTTTCGATTTTACGTGCACCGAAAGCTACAACACAGGCACACACGCAAACACACAACTTAGTTCGCTCGAGACCGATTCGGAAATTCGTTCTCACAAACAAATATATGTACGAAAGGGTTCGAACAACCACTAGCCTACTGAGTTAAGAGCCCAGATGAGAGTTGAAGCAAACAGACAAGCGGAATATGATGCATTGGAATATGCACCGAGTTATGACCTTAACCAGCCAAGTGAGCTAGAATCAACATCAATATAATTAACTTCATCAGAGCAGAAATAAGACATGTTGCGATATGTTAACATTCCATTTACTCTCAGCAGTCGCAAACGTAAAACATGTCCTATATCTTCTTTCTGCTCTGATGAAGTGGTTAAAGGGAACTCAATGTTTCAACTATAATTAACGTGTGTGTGGATTCAATCGGTCACACGGACAAACAACTTTAACGGGATTCGAGTACTAGACAAATCAACGTACAGAGTGCACGTTACAGATCATTGGGGCAAGTCACATGATCAGCAAAGTACGTCCAGCAAATACCAATAAAAAAGACGAGTACACTTATCCAGTTCGTAGTTATAACCACACAATCGCGTAAACGATGGTGAAACGCACGTATGCTTAGCAATTCAATATCATGAACAGTAAGATGAGTAGATATCATGCATCGAAAATAAGCGATATACATGCACACAGGAATTCGCATAACAAGCAGGAAACACTGAAAAAGAATGCACGTCATCCACCTCTGAGATTGCCTTCAAAGTTCAGTCAGACTGGCATGGTCGACTCGTCATACATACAGAATGGTTAGGTGCATAAAAAATCAGACTACAAGATAGTACCCGCATAATATGAAGTGTGTATGTGCAAACTGTGTTGCATATGCCCAATGAATTGTTTTCGAGGTCTTGTAATGAGGGGACGCACTATGAGGCTCGATTCAATTCTACATACTACAGCTCATCGTCCAATCCATTATTGTATCTCTTCACTAGAAGGCGTACACGAATGAGATTCGTGGCTATGACCTGGTTGAATAACACCACAATAAGCACGAAAATACCAAAAGACTAACAAGCTCACTCGGAGCACAACCAAAGACAAAACGATTCAACCTTACCATCATCATGAGGCACCTGTTTTCTCTGTTCCTGGATAATAGTCATTTCAAGTTGTCATGCTTCACTAAATATGCTAATCACCAAGGCACTGGTGCCTTATCACCAGTTAATACATAGGTTACTCAACATTTACCGATTTCTACACGCTAGACACAAACGGTTAGCCGAAAAGACGATTTAGTTTGAGGTCACTCATGTCACTGAGCAGGAAGTTAAAAGTGTACTGAAACGCAGACATGTTTCCACCAAACCAATTGTGGATTGTGTAGGCGTTGTAGGATGCGACAACGTGTGGGAGGGTTATTTTAAGCGTGCATGATGAGTCGACCATGCCAGTATGACCAAACCTTGAAGGTAATTTCTACGATTTGTTAGTGGCCATCCTCAACAATCTCCTGGATGTTTGAGGTTTTTTTGTGTGTGGAGTGGGGGAAGGAGCTCTGTGTTAGTAACATGGAAAAGTAGAGGATCGTAAGCATTCGGGAACGAAAAAATTACATCGAACATAGAGGTTTCGAGATCTAAAGCACCCAATCCCTTTATACAATCATAGAAAGGAAAGTGGCGGATACACATTACATTATGAATTCAGTCAGTATACACTCCCGACAGTTACATATATGTGAGTGGATTGAAATCAAAACGGCAGTTATCAAATGATACGAGGATGGCATACAACACATCGACCTGAATCTGAATTTATAGCAGAGAGTGATAGCCCATTGTTGTTAGGTACGTAGTGCCGGTTGACCAATACGGGTTTACAAACGTTTGGAATGCGCGGAGTTACGGATACTAATCAGGAAATTAACAGATGGTTTGGTAACAACTGTTTTGCACCAGAATAAATAATGTTTCGTACTCATTGTGTCACACTTGCTAGCTAGGGTGTTAGCATAACCTTTAGCCACTTATATATATGTTTCTTAAACCGATTTCAAACATTGTTTCTGTTCTATTGATACAGTTTTTTCTGCAACAACAGAACTTCGATATGATCGGGAACAAAGACAAACCCAGTGATCAGCAGCCGGTGTTATAAATTAAAAACACTTGACAAACATCTTGATAACCCTGGGTTTAATATGAGTAGCATTCATGATGCAGATCGACTCCATATTTGTCAACTGGTGACTTCATTTTATGATAGTCACATATTTAAAGTGTATAAAATCAAGTTACATCGTAATCTACACAACAAGGGATTTCATAACATGCGGTAGAGATTGCCAGACTTATGGAATACAATTCTTTATACACTAACACATATAGTGATCAGGCAATTAGCCAGAAAGTTGATCTGAATGCGATGAATGAGATCAAAAGTGAATGGTACTCCTGCTTCTGTGTAATTTCCAATACTACTGTTACTCGTTCAGCGGAACGCAACTGTCTGAACATATTTGAAGAATATGCAAACAACTGAACGAGTGAAGGAAACAGTGAGCTTCATATGATCCCCCAAAAAGTGACCATACACTAATAGAGAGCCAGGCATTCAAGTCAGTTGCTTAACAATATGGATGAGTCATCTAATGCCTCAGGATGTACACTACCCCAGCACATGAGCTACACTACACATTGTGCTCAAACAGAAAAGTGGACAACCAATAATAGAGTGTGACTCAACGTTGCATATATACAGATATAAATATTTAGTCCAGAGCGCCGTACCCGTGGGTATTCCGGCTAGAGCTGCCGCTAATCCTGACAATAGTCCATAAGGTCGTAGATTAAGAAATGAGCAGAAGTGTGCGTAATAAGTAAACTATGGAAAAGCATGATGAAAAGAACCAACAATTTCTCGGATGCAAACCAGCCACCAATGATTGTGGTGCACATCTATGCCCAACAGAGTTTCCAATGGCCGATGTGAATGATCGCATACTTTTCAAACTGGTAGACAGCAAACTACCAACTTTCTTCCGACCTGTTTAATCTGACTGCGCTACAATGACTCATCCAACATGGCTGTACGTGAAAAGACCAAAACCTTGGTTAGCGTCGTGCTCCGTTAATCAGTACAACGCGCAAATCCAACCGTCACGGCAATGCACGAGGAGGATAAGCCCGCGAGTGACGATAAAGTAGAAAGATGTGATCTTAAACAAGACGACAGTTGGCGGATAACAGTTAAACAGAGGTCTATATAACATTTAATCTGTTAACACTTCAGAAGTTTACCGGTTGAATTAGGCAATGGAATCTTCGAAGCAGTCAAGCTCCCACAGTGCGGAGGTGAGGAAGACAATTTGAGGCATCCATTCTGTTTGGTTTGTGCAGATTCACTGGAATTCACCCCATGCGGACTCGGAGTGACTCCACGACTTTCCGACCCGTTTGTTATGGAATTCGCGCTCAACGGTGGAGGACTGTCATTCAACGAATCTTTGCGATCCGGTTCAATGCTGTCCGGGCTCCGCACCAGAGTATGTTCTGCACGACTAGTCACGTTCGACAAACATCCTGTCTTGATGGCTTTCGTCGAGGACGCAGAAGTTGAACCCTTGCCACGAACCTTAACGACAGAAGATAGTAGTCAAAAACACGATATAAGGCAACTTGGATGAAAACATTCACTAAATGGAGAGCAACAGGTCTTCGTTACTGATCTAGAAAGTCAAACTCAATAAACAGTCTAAATCAATGATCATTAAATCATATAGTATGTTGAAAACAAGCAACAATTGATTAAGCCAACGTGGTTGTGAGTGTGTGACATTTTGAAAACTGTAAGAATTACCAAATCACTGGTGAGTAGTAGGAATTTTGGATTTATGTAGATTGAGCATCACTCGCAGCCGCCATACTGCTACAGACTTTCCAGTCAGCTCCTTTCAAAAAAGGCTCTATACTATTTCTGTGATCTCAGCTTGAAGAGAAGTCCTAGTCGTGGGGTTATCTACTAGAGTCAACAGGACACTGTTTCTCTTCTCGAGAACATCCGGCAACCTGAGTATTATTCACGAACGAATGTGGCCGAGTGTTTTCACTTGTTACTAATGTGTGGTCAACAGCGTAGTGGTTAACACGATTGCCTCATGAAAAGCGTGGCCGGAGTTCTAGTCCAGAACGTGGCAAGATTATACACTACTGACGAGCTCTAACAAGAACGAAACTGGAGCCTAATGCTTCTTTTCGAAAGAGGTTGACCGAAAAGTACATGGGAGTGTGGTAGCTGCGATCGACCGAGCGATGTACAGTTTATAATTGCTAACTCGACAAAAGAGTCGGATGTGATGATTTCCAAACAATGTGAGCCAACACAAGGGAGATACCGGTGACCATGAACAAACAGACACTGATAAATGACTCCCTGAGATTCGACTATGGACAACGCGCTGCTGTATTTTAATTTCACCTGTCATAAATCAGAGAAAGAGAGAACCGACAGCTCAAGATAGAAAAAGGGAGTTACAAATCTGAGTAACTACAAACTAGATAGTGATGGTTATTGGAAATGCCCCGTCAGGTTGGTTAAACATGAACGTAATAGGCCATGCCGACGAACTACACCGATTAACGTCTGCAACTGATTTGAAGAACGGTCGCTTGGACCTCCACCTGGAAAGCGGCATCTTCCTACCTAGAGGTCAAGCAACTAATCAACCAATTCCGAGCATACTGAGAAGTTACAACTTAGCCGCTGTCATATTTCTTCTAGGTCCTAAAATGCTTTGAGATGTTGACGGCACGCCATTATGAAAATTCATTCCGACCTATAGAATATTCTGCGTCAATTCGTTCTGAAAACTCGTACAAGAAGGACGATCGGCACAAACCCTTGCAATCTGGGTGGAATTTTAAAGGTAATGCGGCTCAGACGTAAAAAGCTCTCACCGAAAATCTGACAGTTCAAATTGAGGAAATAGTGTCAATGTCAATCAGGCGTTCCGTGAAGAAATCGAATACTTGGAGTGAAAGCGCAGAAATTCCCTGAATGATGATGGTAGCAACAGCAGTCTGTGTACGCGAAGTTCGGAAGGAACACAAACCAACCTGTTGCCACGGCCTGTATGCACTGTAACGATGGTCAGGCACAGATAAACAGTCTGTGAAATGAGACACACACACACACACACGCACACACATACATACATACCTTTTCTGTCCGATCACGAGTGTGTTTTTCATTCCACACACAGTCCTTCCAGAGGGGAGGGGGAAATCGGAGGAGGAAAAGAGAATAGAAAGGAAAAAACGAGAATAAGAAATTCCAGATAAAAGTTCCGTTTGAATGGAATCATTGTCTAAACCTCGAGACAAACGGCCGGGAAAAGTGTGCGGTTAATGATCACACACACACACACATACAGACAAGATTAGCTGTAGTGCACACACAGTGGGTCAGATACGATCTCTGTGTTCATGAACACAGAATCGCACGACCGGAACAATCAAACGTACCAGGCCATTTTCGTCAGTGGCAAGTGCGGAGTTGCCCGGATCGTCAGCCGGTGCGACCGCGGACTGAATGAAGACAAAAATGGGGGGAACGTGAGCCGAAGTAGGACTCTGTGATACAACACGGTCCTTATAACAGCGCTAACATGTCAGATATATGCGCAGTAAAAGCACACACACACACACACAGTGTTATCGACGCTCCGTGTCGCTTAGCTGTAAGACCATAGGTTAGAGTGGAAAGATTTTTTCAGTAGTGTTGCAAAACCCTCATTCAAAATTGACTAGTGCGCGATGGACATTACGAATTGCACGTGCATAGGTTAGTTTATTGACAGCGCAAGCGTTCATTTCAAACAAGAGAACGAGAAATTGACCCTCAAAAGTTAACCGTCTTCCGATTGAGACAGAGAGCGAAAACCTACGACCCACAGTCCTAACATAAAATAACATTGACGCTCGGCAGGGTTTATGTGTACCGTCAACTCTTCTCACATATAGGACGTAAACTGCAAACCCGGTTGACTGAAGCGCAGTCAAATGACGTTCTGTGTCTAGTCTTATCCAAATTGTTATCGTCTCGCGTCGTAATCTGTAGTCAATGGCTTCAATAATTGGATGTCATTTCAACGGACTAAATACTGCGAATATTTTGTTTACGTTCTAGTACTGTTAATTGTATTTGTTAGCTGTAGGCCAATGTCACCAAGACTGGATGATATCTTCCTCTGGAGGATAATGTGTGGATATAGAGAAGTGTACAGAAAAGGGACGCTTCTAAATCTGTGACTTCTTCTAGACGACATTTAGTCTGTCAAGCTGATGTGGTTGCCCTGTGGTCAATTGCTGCACGGACACTTGAACAGATTAGTTTTGTGCAGAGTTACAGTAAATATAGTGTTCATGTGATCTATGTGAATTGTGGAAGCGAGGACATTATGTCAATACAGCTAAGAGGGGCGATAGATTGACCAAGTTTGAGAACAACTGTTATAGATTAATACAGCACGCTATCCACTCATTCCCATCTTATCCCGTCCCTGTATTCTAGGGAGACACCACACAGCATAGCAACGAAACAGAACAACTCGGAAACCACTTGGATAAAAGTGGATACATGGAACAGCTTTTCAATTTCGAAGAAAAACGACGTCAAGCGGATTCCAGTTTAGCCAACGCTTTCTGAACTGTCGAGTTTGATATAGAATGATAAAAAATGAGCTATACAACATAGTTAAATCTGACACGGTAAGGTCAGCGGCGAATGGGACTGTGTGCGAGTGTGTAAGAGAAAAAGACGTTGGTCTCGGCCGCCCAGACAGATAGCTTATTCGTTGAGTAACTAAGCAAAAATATGAGGAGAATTTCAACTAGACAAGAAGAATAACGTGATGACAAAATTCACTATCCAAACAGTCGGCAGGGATGTGCTGAATGATGGTATCCGTGTGAAACGAGTAAGAATGATCCAACAGACAACCAGTTTGATATGAACACATCAGAAACGGACTCACACGTTCTGTACGACGACGTTTTTCATCTGGTTGTACAGTTAGCAGTTCGTTAGGTCCAGGTGAATATGAACTCGTGCGTTGCCGTGAATATGAGTTTGAGACGGGCGTGGAGCTTTTAGGAGGGGGGACAGGTGAATGAGTTGCGTTTGGGAAATAAGGTGAACCAAATGGGGTCAGTATGTTGGTATTGGTAGATGGTGGTGGTGGTGGCGGTAACAAATTAGTGGCATTCGGAGTCATTGCGGGTCCTAGTAAGCTTTGCGGATGCAAGTTCGATATCGACGGTCCACCCCCGGTTGAATCTAAATTGATCCCAGCGGCAGCTGCTGCGGCCGCTGATTGTGCAGCTGCAAAACTGGCCATGGTCGCCATTAGGCTGTGCGCATCCATGGGAGCTCCGGACGGGCCTAACAATCCTGGTGGTAACCCGAATGCACCTGAAGAACTGGCAGCAGCAGCCGCCATGGCTGCAGCCATAGCAGCAGCAGCCGCTGCTCGCTATATGGAAAGGGACAAAGAACAGTGATCTCTGACGTTTTGCTTACACGAAACCATGAACAATAGCAAAGTGAGTTTAGAGCCTATCACGTACCGTACATACATGGCTGGAACGCTCACCAAGGAAAACGTACGACGAGTAAACCGTGAATATTTGCATTATAAAACGTAAGCAATCGCGAAACAAGTAGATGTATTCCCACCCTAAATGCATCTAACCAGTACAGAGCATAACTGATATAATAAACCATCTTAAACGTGGGTCCATTTGTACATAGTAAGCAGTATTGAAACGTTTAAAACACTGAGTTCTCTTGATTCAGTTCACTAAAAACGATAGAAGACATATATCGCGATGTTAGCATTTCCTTTACTTTCTTCAGTCACGGATGTAAAACATTAGAATATATACGACATGGGGATGGCAACAACGATAGAAACAATTAACGGTTGGGGACTGTCAGCGGTTTCAGTATTAAAAAGTCGGGATACAACTGTGATATTCTGCTCGAACGACGTTCGTGTAGTTAGGAGATGAAACACAACAGACTAGCGTTGAATACCAGACCGTACAAATAATGGGTGAACAACTAGCCGCTGTTTCTCTCACGATCTAACTGTATGAACCTCCAAACGTTAGTTGCGGAGGCTCATACAGTGAACGTAAATAGCAAGAGCCGGCTGGCCACATTGATACCACCACTACGCGCCGACTACACCCTCACATCGTGCCACCGGAGTGGTCATGGTTCGATCTCCACCACCACCCGAGCGAACTAGCAATTGCCTCCAGGCCGCAGTAGCACGCGTGTTCGGTACTACCACCCCATACAGGAGACAGACGATCACACACGCGCACACGTTCTGACGTACGGACGCGCACATGGCGTGTCACACAACTATCATCAACACTACAACCCTCTCCCCCAAAGTCCGGACAACCATCCGACAACACAAAGGTGTGGTTGTGCATATGTAAACGTCGTAAACGTGACCTGGAGTTTGGTATACTAGGGTGGAGTGACCAAAGGCAAGCACTGGAGACAGGATGATGATGGCCTACAGGGTGGTGGTGACGCTAGCGAGAGGATGGTTGGTTGGACGGCCGCCGTAGGCTGCTGATGTTGCTTTGTGCCACACCCAGCGCTAGCCAGTTTCGATTTAGAGACATGCCCAGACCGATGTATACCATGAATGCAAGGCGAAACGAGGTCATGGCAGACGTGTACGCTAAATCAATCCGGACGGCAACATGTAAGATAAACCTAAGGTTCTTTGTACAGATGACCATCTAATGAGACTGCAAGCCAGATCGAAGCACCCTCACAACAGGTCAGAACTGTTTTCAGGTGCGATCGTAAATAAACGGCAGGAGTCCGGTAAATTGTGGCGTTTATTAGCAAATCGACCAAAATAGCGAAAGTTTAAAAAATGTGCGACGAGCAGACGCAGATATCAAGCAACCACAAACCCTTGAGCAACGACACAACGCTGTAATAAAATGGGTAACAACAGATCTGGATAAAATAATCGATATATGAAATCATGAAAAATCTTGAATAAAACAATGAAAAGACGCAATTCATCAAGGGAACAAACTGTTTCAAATTTCATGACAAATCGTCGAGAAACCTACTGAGTCAATTCAGTAAACCATCGTCACTTCATGCTTTTCGAACTCAGGCATTTGATCGGCTGACAGGATAAAAAAAATACTGTGACAAGTTGCTAACCGGTGTTACAGTTCGCTAGTCTGATTAATGTGTCTTAATTATTAAGCAACGACACTGATTAGTGAGTTCTTCAAATTGATGTTCAACTCACATTCACGAATATACCGAATTGTGCTTCGAGATTAGCGCAAGATGCAACAGTTTAGAAAAAGATTAAACTCTCTAAATCATTCTCTACACACTGTACATACTCACGCTGTTAGGCTCTCATGACCTCAGGAAGCAGTTACAAGGAGTCAGGTTACTACACCTATCTAGGGGAGGCTTGACGACATAAGGTGTGAGGATGTGTATGTGTGCGAACAAGGTTAAATGAGTGGTTTAATGAATCAACAGTGAATGTGTGCATAGTGAACGACGCTATAAATAGCTACAATTGGGATTACCTAAATTGGATAACAAATTGCATACCTTACACGTCTTTTACCATGGATTACACGAGAAGGTAGACAGCAACGTGTACGTTGGATCAAAATGATATTGTATGACAAGAAACGCGAAATGAGTCAAGTGCTTAGTAAGGTCCATAGGTTGTTTGTTGCAGCTGTCTGTGGCTCCTCAGTCTTCGATATAAGGACGTCTAACTGTATACCAGTAAGCCGCCTAATCGGACCACTTTTATCTTCGTCTAAGCAGACCGACTATCTTATTTGGCGCTTCTCAACATTACACAACAGTAGTGAACAAGAACTGTTTAATATCCGCCTTGTAAATGGCACATACGATTAAATGTAGTACGTATTGTAGAACGTCTAAACAATAAAAACAATAACCGATTCATACAGAATGAAAATCACTCATAATCAACCGCATTTGTCGTATTTCAACAGAATTCCACAATCAGCCTCTTTAGGGAAGAAAAATTTCTTTTCAGTTTATATGATCCTCTAATACTATCCAACGATAGCCGATTCAGATTGTTAATGGCTAGAATCAGTGTGAATGTAAATAATCCTAATGAACACAAGATGCACCTACTCAGTTTACTCAACGAAACAGTCAGATAACTGGAATTTTACGACTACCTTGTAATCTGATTACTTCAAAGTTTAACGAAATAAACATTAGTATTGGTGAGTTAGGCCAGGCTCAACTGATATACACGGAACATATGATTCAACCACCACAGACTGTGTTGATCAATTGACCAACGTGAAAACCCTCGAAATACACAACGATGAATGGTCATAATGCTCGAATAAGTATCCCATTTGATTCGAGCTAATCGACTTAGGCAAGGATAGCCAAAACACGGCAAGTCAGTTCATATGTTGGTGTGGTTAACAGGTATACAACAAAACAGATTTTCCAAGGATGTAACATTTACAGTCATGCCAATCCTAAAACAATACGGTTTATCCATTCCCAAGAGGTCAATTTTCAGGGTTACCATGTGTTCCGAATGCTGTAGACTTGACATGTTAAGTGGAATATGACTCCATTATAGCTAAACACATGGAAATGGATGACTAGAATACCAGACTGTCATGTTATGATTGTTCCCAAGTGATGCAATGAAGTGTATACACTCGATAGTAATGTTCTGAGGACCTGAGCATATACAGGAGAACATATTAATCAGGTTTACACCGAACTAGAATGCTGGTTCAATACACATTCTAAGACGACAATGTTTGGACCAGTTGAACGCATTTTTATTTTGGAAATAAAATAGCATAGCAAACAAGCTCGATTTCGATTATTCATCATGAGACTAAATTTACATCACAATTTCACAATGAAACTACAAATGCGGTAAACGTTGAGCTGGTGGATTACTTAATTTCGTCAAATCAATATCAAGAGATTTTGTGCCACTAAACTGAACATCCATTATGCTTCAAGTCGGTTTTTGAACCCATGCCTAAAAGTGACTGTTTCCACGGTCTCGTCCCATATAGATTGCTTCAACCAATTCTGTAGAATCGGTTATTTTGGACTCATGATCAGCTTGTTTCAATAGTGGAGTGACGATGTCATTCAGCACATTTGATTAATCTTAATCATTTTGTGAATGTGACTGAGACTGGTTGACATTGCTAATACACAAAGACGTCAGTGTTTGTGTAAGTTCCGATGTAGTACATCTAATCTGGAGCGGTACATCTTTCTGGAGAGTTTTTCTCAAAATCATTTTTAAACGTGTGCACAGCACAGTGAAGTTGTTGACGTGGTAAGACCAAGATCAGAAACGATCGCTACATATCCATTTCACGTGTCGGTAGTGTTTATCAAGCCACTCAAATCCACAAAATTCGACTGTAACGCGCGTTTTTCCGAACAGTCATAACCGTGGTATCGGGAAGGCAAATTTAGAGGTTCATACAGTCAAGTAACTAGTGTGGTGACTGGAGGTTCATACAGTGTGGTATGCCACATAGGTCACGCAAACATGGACACACCCGGCGGCTAACGTTGTGCAGTCACCCCACCACGACAATGTCGAGAGGGCGGTGGCAGAGAGGAGAGTAGTGACATTGGCTACATATACGCAAAGGTGGAGGTGGCAGAACAGGCCGGATGAACAGGTCCGACACTGATATTGGTGGCGGTGGGTGGAGGTGACAGATGCACCGCGTTAGAGACGACATAGACGGCCAAGCTAACACTGGCCTCGTGACTTAGGCCCACACCACCACCAACAGCCCGTGCAGCCAGGATGGTCGAGGGCCAGACCCATAAGGGCTTGGACAGATTGGTCTTAAAACGACAAAAGTCGAGCGATCGAAGAAAGGACAAAAACGGAAAGATGCCGGGCGCGAGGACAGGATGGTGTGTGAAGCGGTAGTGGCATTACCAGATTGGGAAAATTCGGTCGCATATGGGCAGTGAATACGGTGGGGCGGATGAATGACATTAGAGAAATGCAGCTGCCAGCACCATGAGGCTGAGTGAACCAACCAGCAAAGGAATGTAACATTACTTTGGCAGTTTAGAAGCAGTTTATGAACGAATTTGCACACCGAAGGACAAGCTGATAGTATGCAATACAGTACCAGCGGCTGATGTATAAGTACACGACAATTGTGCAATTCTGTAGGTAAATTATATTAACAATGCAAATCTATGACGTTTATGGTGTGCACGTCCCCCCCCCTCTACCTGCGACCACCTTGTGCGCACCATAAAACTGATCATTAACTGGAATTATACAGCCTAAGGACAATTCGTGCGTGCAACCAGGTTATGCTGGAGATATAAACACAGCAGGAGGCAGATAAGGTCATGACAACTACGGACACACACACACACACACGGGGGTTTATCACCAATTCCTCAATGCCGCACCGGGTTGAGCAACTAGCGCAAATGGAGTGTTAACAAAGACTATTTTCGAACGCACAAACACGAGCTGGTGTGCTTGACTGATAACGCCTCAGTAAATTGGAGGACGTGTCTCCGTCTGGAGTAGAACAGGACATTGAACACGTTAGCGACGTCCTCTTCGTAGCTCGTCCTGCGTGTGGAATTAATGATTGGTCTATCGAGGCAACTGGCGTAGTCAAAACGACCACCTGGGTTTGCAACCACTTTGGATAGTGCCCGCTGATCTGAATAGCGTTCATCGGAACTATATGAAAAATTGTGAGTTATACGGATTTTATCTGATTACTCGGGTCCCCTCTTCTTACTTGATAACACAAACAGTTGGAATGCAGACTACATCAGGCGAAATTGAGTGAAGTAATAGGTTGTTTAACTAACACATTGTCCATAAACAACATCCCAGAAAATTTTTTTTCTTGAGCATCATTATTGAACAAACAATTCTTTGAATTTGTTCCTCTTTCTTTTCTTGATAAGGAGTAATGGAACAAAAAAAATCAACCCCTTCTTGTAAACTATCACTGGTGTATATTCGTCTCGCCCTCGAGAACATGGTGTACACTAGGTTTCTTTTGTATGCTAACCGGTAAAAACTGCAAAAACGCGTATACTTGCTAGTCAGTGTTGGTTCCGTGCAATCCAACCGTCATTGCTTTTGATTTAATGGGACGCTTGAATACGAGAATTCAATCTGAATGTTTCTTATTTATAGTTAGACAGTTGAATGTGCCGAGTTCTATGTTGTGTCCAGTGTGAGCCGTAAATCATCTATGTATCTTTTGTAAAGCGGAGCACATTTTACGGAACCGATAGTTTTCTTTTCAGAGAGAAAATCTACACAAATAAAGCCCGACGGACTACCCATGACAGCTACGTCAATGCGGTGATAATGGCAGTCCTCAAAATGAAAGTCGCAGTTTGTTTACAAGTCAACATCTTGTGAATGTTCAGTATCAACAGGTAGAAAAGCATCGCATGATGAAGCTCTCTTTTAGAAACAATATTTAAGATTTAGCCAGAAGATGTGCACATTTTGTAGACTGGACTTCAGATACAATCAAGTTTTAAACATAACATCATGTTGACACAAGAGTATCCGACTATGTTTGCCCATAAAGCATCATTAACTAAGGTTTACGATCCTATAAACGTGCACAAGTCACAATCCCACATGTACTTAACTTCATGTGTTCGTCGAACACAAAGTCATTCATAATTGTGAGTACATGGTACATTGCTGTGTTACCGGTACAAATGAAAGAAATTAAACGTCACCGACTCACAGAAGCACATCCGAATTCACTACTGAATACAAATGTCACCGGGTCAACATGCAAGTAACCAGTACAATTCAAAAAAGCACTCTAAGTAGGAAGCAATTCCAACCGTCCACATGTAGTACACCTTTATATTTAGTGGCGTATTTGGTTTACTGAGGTGTTAAACAAATTAACTATATACATATACATCAAACACCATCCGTAAACATTTATATCGTATAAGAGAGTACAAGTCAGATGTAACTTGATGGAAACTGCGACACCCTAACGTCTTAAGTGCCTGTGGAATAAGACATATGAGAAAATTGATTATACACAACAGTCGCCCTCCAAAAGTCACTTCTGACACACTGTTACACCTCAAACTGAAGACTGTGAAAATCGCTTCATTCCCATCTTATTGCACACACAAGCACGCGGTGTTTTGACCTCGTTTTATTTGTCAAATCTCTATAGGACAAGCCAACCATGTACATATACGATTGTACCCACTGTAGGCCACTTGGTAGTCTACCGCAACTGATACATGGATTAGTCATTCATACTATTAAAGAATGAAAGCATAGAACGTACAGAAGATGAAACACGGAACAGAACAACTATGGGCAAAATGTCGAAACATCCGGGAGTACAAGCCAGTTTATCAAGGGCAATGCATAGTCTACGGCATAAGTAAGTGTATGAACGAATCCTAAAGGGATAGGCGTGAAAAGACGAGGATCCACTTATAGACCACCCTGTTATCCAGTGAAGTACGCGGAAAAACTGCGTTTATCTGCAGTCAACAATAACACGGTTCTTTTTTGAGCAGCGTATATGATTCAGTATCAGTATATTCAGAGAAAGAGATATGTACAGTACAAACAATTAACGATTTCTGCCATAAAATAAGCAAACATATACCCTAGTCAGTCCTACGTACCGCTGATACACGGGCTGGGTTGCTATTCCCGAAGAGATCAGTTCTGGTCAACCCAGTCGGTGCATTCTTCTGAAGTTGACTATCGTATATGTCTCACTGTGTAACAAATGAACTGGCAGCTAGAACGTCGCCTAACGATATGAATAGATTATGCTGAACCAACCATCCGATCAGGTAACTCAACTCCTAAATGTTCATTATTTAATTTCACAGAGATGAAATAGACGTATCAACCAAAGTTCTTAAAACATCTTAATGACGAAGCCTGGGTTCAAATACCCATAGTTAACTAGTATCCCAATAAGGACCGAACAAAGGCGTTAATAAGACTACTCAACAAAATCAGTCGATTGATCCATGAGTGGAAATGTGAAAAGCGCATTGTTATAACACCTAGGACAGACAATCAAGAAGATTAAAACAACCAAGGTGTAGAACTCAAATTGTAACATTCTGAGTGACAAAAACGCATCATCAGTGATTGGCACCTTGACTGGACTACGATAATAAAGGAAAACTGTAAAATAGGCCAACACAACAGTAGAAAAACTGATCTGCCGATCATTAAAACAAAGCAATCACCTGTTTCTCGTCGAGGTTTTTGTCGCTCATAATTGCAGACAATGTGGCAGGGGACATCATTGGTGGAAATGGAGGCAGCCCACCGGTCATGTCCGATGGTAAGCCAACCGCCAAACGAGATCCTGAGGGTGAAGCAAACGAGGATGAAGTGGGCGAGAACGCGTTCTGTCCGGCAGAACCAGGGGTCGCATGATACGGACCAGAAAGTAGGGCTGAAGAGGGAGTTGTGGTAGTGGACGTTATTGGATTGGGCATTGGCGCACCTGTACCTAGGTTAGCATTTGATCCGGGAAAGGGTGAAGTGGTCATATTGTTTAAATGCGCAGGCAACTGAGATGGGTAGGCGGGGTTACCGTTGTTAAGTAGACTGGTAGACATTTGATTCAGTGCTTGACCAGAACCACTGGGTGGGGGGAATCCAGCAGCAATGGCCATTGCCGCAGCCACAGCAGGATGGGATTGTGCTAGGCCGGATAGAAATGCAGGTGATCCGCTTGGAAGAGAATTTTGTGGGTTGTTGGCACATCCAAGTCCACTATTAGTTGGAGTGGTAGTTGACGATGGGACCATCAGCTGTGGTAAGAAAGGGTTCGATGGCATGACCAGATTACCAGGATTGTGGTTGGTTAATGTCGGAAGGCCACCGGATAAGCTATTTATGGTGTTGGATTGTGCGACAGAAATAGGCCCAGAATGACAGCTCAAAGAAGACATGGGCTGACTTGTGGACATTTTGGAGCAGGACATTGAAAAAGGATTGGCACTATCAGCCAAGTTTCCAAGATTCGATGTGCTGAAATTAGATGGGAAGTTTCCAGGTAAGCCGGCTGATCCGGCAGCCATTAGTAGTTGTTGTTGTTGTTGCATAGTCTGAAAATTGGCAACAGACGAGCATGAATAAGTTAGTGAACACAAATGGTGAAACTAACGCTGACATCAACAAGACGGTGGGAGAATACACATTGTGAGATGTAAGTAGTTTGTTCAGCGATTGACAACATAAAAACTTCGGTATATATATATATATATATATATATATATATATATATATATATATATATATATATATATATATATATATATATATATATAGCGCTCGGAGATGAGACAATGAGTGAATGAACGTCATATAGATATATACAAGGATATATTAAACTGCCTCGGCTCCATAAAAACAAGATTGATTGCGTCAGTACAGTTTGATAACCGACAGCCGGTTTGTGGTCAAAACTCAACTATAAACAACTTTGAAGAAGCCGGTCCTCATCAGTCTTCCCTACAAAGAGTACCACAATACTAACATTGTGGGCCGAATGCTTAAATCTGTTATCAACTGTGCCTGTTGTGCTGAGGTTATTACTTTCCGCCTGCCTGATAGCTTTCATTCGGAAAACTCTAGTTCGTATATCCTCAACCAATCAGCCGGCGGCAGCGGTGAGCCACGTGTTAGTAGAACGGACAGAAGCTTGCAACAGATAACAGTGGCGCATAGAGCAAACAACGACGCAATATGGCTTATTTGAACTCCAGAGCAGAAAAAACGTCATCTTCGGTGATCATCTTCAGCTGTGAGCCCCCAACCACAGGCACTTCAGCTCAGGCTGCCAGTGATCCACAGAGTAGTTAATCAGTAAATAAGCACAAGCGTAAGCAGCATCATGAAAGTGAAACTGTCAACAGAGTTGTGGCTACAAGCTCGCTATTGACCGCGACACACTCTCATATCAATGTTCTCAATCAGCGATGCGGATGGTTGCAAGCCCCTCCAATGAGGTAGACAACATCTACCAGCCATGCTCAGTGGGACGAGAAAGAATTTCATAGCCCGTGAACACGTCCTCCCCTGACCGTCTTGCGGTTTCTTCCAAATATCAGCAGCTATACTGAACAATGTACAGAATGACAGGACACAAATGTATTTTGTTTTCCGTCAGAGGACTATCGGGAACGTCATAACTAACTACATATCCTCCGACATCCACAGCTGAATGACTTGGCTCAGGACGGTTGAACTGTTTCCTGAAATGCCCAGCCCATTCGTCGAGTCACTGCGGCGGATTGTAAATTCGTGAGCCATTCTTTTCACATACAATCTCGTTATCACTTTGCCCACTGTCAGTGCAACCTCGAATCACGGAAAACAGCAATCTTTTGTTTTTGTCGTATTCGGAGTGAGGAGAAATCAGGCGACGTTTGTTCATAAGTTCAGCCGAATAAGCAGAAATCCACAAGATGACGCAATCTGGCAAAGACAACTCGTGCCTTTGCTATCCTCGCTGATATTTCATCAGCAATATTACAGGCTGACGAGATAGTGCTATCCAAATAGATGAAACTGTCTACAGTCTTAAGCGGATAACCTGCAATAAAGAAAATAGGAGTTGAAATGCCCGTCTTGAAACAGCATTTTGCACTTTGAAGGTACGAAGTGCATTCCATACAAACCAACCCAGTCACCCAACCTGTCCAGCATGATCTGCATGTTTTCGGCAGAGGGGCTAAGTAAGACAATGGCGTTCGCGTACTTCAGATCGGTCAATTTAGTTCCAGGAAAAAGCTCAACACCAAGCCTGGATTCGCGAAGCGCACCCTCCAGAATGTTGTCCATGACAAAATTGATCAGGAAGGGGGAAATCGGACATCTTTGACGAACAACACTAGAAGTGATGAATCACCGAGACAGTTGTCCATAAACTCTCACCCTGCTTACATAGTAAGCATATAGTGATCGCAACAGATCCACGTATTTCTCTGGTACTCCCTTGCGAAGAAGAGAGCTCCGGAGAACGTTACGAGCAACTGAATCGAAAGCAGCCTTTAGGTCCAGAAAGACCACGACTGTCGGCCGCCTATGAGAGTGTCTATGTACCAAGATCCGTCGCAAGGTAAAAACATCGTCAATGCACCTCCGACAGGATCGGAATCTTGCTTATTCTTCGCGTGTCTGACTTTCTCTAGGCTTAATGAGCCGTCATAAAATGAGGCCAGTGAGTAACCTGGATGCAGTTGACACCAAACTGATGCCCCTTATTACGCTCCAGTAGCTTGAGCTCTAGGACCACTTCTGCTTTCGACGGAGGACCGTCTGGAATGCAATAACTGACCAATCGGGTCCCGTTGTCCACATGATCTGGTTGAGGCCAGCTGAACTGTTCTCCAAAATGTTCAGCCCACCTGTCAAGTCGGCAAGATTGACTGGTGATAAGTGAACCATCTTT